>LPNX011203655.1:71906-105474 GCA_001517045.1 Pseudotsuga menziesii
AAGGTGTAAAGCACCTTAGGTTTTGTTCCGTTGTGGCTAGGTCTTACACTAGCTTCCTATGGCAATTAATCGAGTGCCTTAGGTTTTTTCGCATGTGGCTAGGTGTTGCACTAGCTGCACTAGTGAATAATCTGATTCAGTGATAGAATGTACTAAATAATTCGTGTAAAATAAAGATAGAATGAAGACGTGACAAGAAACCAAAAAATGATGTAACATTTTATTTAAATTAATGTAGTTTTTTTATTCACATCTAGGTAACGGTTTGCCTAAAATTGCATTGCATTATACTTTTAGTGTATTTTATGAAATCAGATGTTTGGCAATGTATTTGAACAAAGTTCTGATTGGGTTTTTGAATATGGAAATGGGATTTAAAGTTAAGCGGTTTTTGTTGTTTTCAAGAATTTATGTCAGTTTTTTCTATGCAGCTCCTAGGTCTCAGCTTGCTTGGAAGTGCTTCATAGACATTGATGCCGATGTCATAGATGCAAATTTCCGTGGTAAGGTGGGTTTGATTTTCTTCCACCATTTTGATCTGGATTTTTAGGTTAAAGTTGAAGATCATATTGCTAATGAGAAAAGTCTCACCCCACCCTTCACGTTCTTGAGATGGAAGATTTGGATTCCACCTTTAGAGAGGTTTAGATATAATTTTCTAATTGTGGTATTTAAAGTTTTTGAAATTTTCATATTTGTTTAGAAAACCATGTAAAAGTAGAATTTGTAGTGACATTTTCACAATTTTGGAAAATGGATAGCCATTTTAATATCCATAGGAAAATCAGTGTTCTCGACTTCTTCAATCAATTCTGGAATTTTTTCAAACATATCATATGCACAAATATGTAATATGTATGGAATATTCAAAGCTACAAGGTTACTGTTTTCTTCTTATTATTATTATGGAATATTCAAAGCTACAAGGTTACTTTTTTCTTCTTATTATTATTATGGAATATTCAAAGACCATAATTATGAATATTAAAAGTTATCATATCAATGTTTTTTCCCCTTATCATTATTACTGAGTTGTATTTGAAAAATATGAAATTAATAATATAAATGATGGGATTTAGATATGAACAATGTATAGATCTAATCCCATATTTATAGCTTTTGGACTTAACAAGACAACTCTAAATTCTGTGTCTCTTGGGTTGAGCCATTCGTAGCTTGGTATGGCTAGTTGGGTTTATGAGAAATATTGGCTTTATATTAGATCTAGCACTTAATTTTGCCCCTTTTTTTGAAATCAAGTTAATCACCCTTACTATTAGTGAATTATAGTGTCCAAATTTATGCCTTAAGATTTGTCTCTTCATGGATACAATGTATGCAAATGTGTTAAGCATTTAGTTTCTTGATTGGTGTAGTTTTTTATTTTATTTAAATTGATGTAGTTTTTTGTATTTAGAATATTTTTCTTATTTAATTTTGTAAGATCATTTTTTTATTTAATTTCAATGTATGCACCTATGTCCTTTATTGGGAGGACTAAAATATGTCTCTTTTTGAATTATGTTACAATTTTTTGGGTTTCCCAATATCCAACCAAAGATACATTGCAATAACCTATATCGTATTTAAATGGACATTTTTTAATTCACTTTTGTTTTAATTTATTTCAAATTGTAATTATATTTGTTTTATCATATATTTTTAAAGCAAAATTATCCTATTGCTATATATTTTTCAATCTCTTCTTAGAAGGCAGGTACTAAACAACTTTGTTGCTTATTCCACTTGTTTAGATTCATATCGAACTTCTAATGATGTTCATATTCATGAAAACCCATAACTTAAAAAAAAAAAAATCACTAAAATTTAAACCTCTAATAATTTATGAACATGAATTACATAACAATAGACTTTATTGTATTTATTTATTTTTTTAATTTAGACTCGCAGCGAACTTCTTACGATGTTACCAACTGTTTGTGGATCTCTCCGTGGAGATGCTCTCTCCTCTATCGTGACTGCGCGCGCGCCCTTTGCTCTCTTCTTATCCAAACCTATCTTAACTTTATATGAATACGATTGTCTCCTTGGATTATGGCGATCCCAACAACTGGTTCCACGTCTTTATTTCCTCTATGCCTTTTAAGCATGTCTCCATACAAGCATAACCATATTATGTTCGTGAACCATCATTAAGGAAAAATTTAAAAGCCTTTTATTATATTAATAAAAAGGAAGGGAAGGATAACCATGGGATACAGGTGTTTCCTTGATAAGATTAGGAACTTAGGTTATAATAAAAGGGATGGGAAAGATAACCATGGGATAAAGGGTGTTTTTTATAAGATTAGGAACTTAGGGTAAGGAAGAGTTTAGGAAAAGGCTTTAAGGAAGGTAAAGTGGAATTTTTAATAAAGGAAAATGAAAATTTAATGGAAAATGATAGGGGTGGGAAAAATATAAAAGGATTTTAAGGTGAAGGAAAAGGGTTAATGGTAATATAGGTAACATTTTATGATTTTTTTAATTATAATATTGGCATGAAAGTATAAAAGAGAGAAGTTTTTTATAAATTCAAAATAACATATATTGGCACTTTTAAAACTAGGAGTTACCAAGAGGAGAGCTTCTAATTTTTGGGAAATAGACGTTGTTAGCACCTGGCTTGCACCAGTGCTAAGATTTTGAAGAGAACCGGCACAGGGGAACTACCCCATCTTGAGTTGAAGGGACGACAAGGTGGACAGGCAAAAATCAGAGAGAAAATCCCACAGACGCGTCTAGACCCCACAGATCCTTGAAAGCAACAATGCGAGCGCACGACCAAGTCAAATCGACGGCAGAAGGCTTTCACCGAAAGGAAGAAGCACAGCCTATTTAATTGTGAAGAATCACGAAATTCATATCTCCCTTCAAAACCATCGATGACCACGATCCTCTGACACTTACGATCTATGACGGGAACACAACTCATGGCAACAACATGCGCGATGGTTAGCGGGATAGAGCGTTGCGATGGGATAGTATGGCCTACGCATATGGACGACCAAGATCTTACGACGCATTTAATCCACGGTGGCAGTGGATTTCGCGTGGCAGAGGTGCACGGCGGTTAGAAAAGGAGGTCATTGCGACATGCTCAAGGGTCCCTCATCTATCAACGGTTGAGATCTGATGCAGTCTGGACCAACGGTGTGCAACATCTTTGTCGACGAAATGTGCAAGGAGGCTAACCAAGGAAAAGATCGTGAAATCATGTAAAATGACACAACAAGTGACAGTTTCTCTCTACGCAGAGGAGATCTACGACCAAAAAACAACGCTGCGCTACTCAAGGTGCTAGAGGGAAAGGGGTCTGAATGAATGCGATGCTCAGTTGGAGTACGGGAAAGGTTCAGCGACGAAGGTCATACCTAAGAAACTAAAACCGTTAGGAAGAGCTTGGGCATCACCATCAGGGAAAGTGAGCATGCATCTCTTACTCTGCGTTTTCGTTTTGGGTCCGGCGTGGATGTTGTACTAAAAGGCTGATTTCGGGTAAAGCATTATGGTGAACCTGCCACCTTAGAAAACTATTAGGATTTGAATGATGATCCAAGATTTGATTCCCAGTTTTTGTAACAGAATTAAGCTCTGTTTTGGGGTTGGTCTTGAGACCCATGACATTATAAATAAGACCTCAATTGATGAGGCAAGGGTTAGAATTTTCGTTCAGAAGTCGTTTTGCTCTCGTTTTGTCTCTGTAACTCTCTTGGAAGCATTAAATAGAAATATGCTCCTGCATTTCTGAAATTCATCACAGTTGTTGCATTCAGTCTGTGTTCCCTATTCATTACTTTCATTTTTGTATATTTCTGCTAATGCACTCTAGATTAGTATATAAGGAATTCACTCTTTGTTAAGTGCTCCTCGTATCAGACGATGCATTTGTTATTGTGTCTTGGTAAATGGTTTGGAATTCATCTCTTATGATCCACTGCAGATACTAGCCTTTGTTGTTTATTCAACTAAAGGCGGTGCAAGAAATTCATCCATAGATAGGTGCCTCTTGTTTCGCCCCCTTACCACCCTTATCAAGATATTTCACTGTCTTTGCTACTTATTTTTCCTCAGAATATAACGGAAATTCCCTTTCTCGTTTTTTCTATAATACCCTTAATGATTCAGGATTTGAGTCCATTGCCCAATTATTTTTCTGTATGTTTGTTCCGCCATTTTTTAAATCTACCAACACCTTGTTATCCTCAAAAATCTAGCCTTCTGCGAGCTATCCAAAGCTTTATGTATATGTGTTTTTTTCCTCTATGACAAGAGAGAGCCCTCTCTGACTGTATCAGATAGAATACAGTCTAAAGTTGGTTGAAATGGTTACCCCTGTGAATTCCTTTAGTAGCCACTGGAAAATTATAGGATGCTAACATCTTGGCGTCGTTACCGGGGAGGCATAATTGCTATTATCTCCTCGAGAAAAATGACATTGTTTCAGTTCTATGACCTGGTTGAGCAGCCGATCATAGACACACAATTGGTTGTCCATGCCCTAGAGACTCCACAAAAACTGTAAAAGCGACTCCACTAGGAAATCCTGGTGACCAGAAGAACCCATATGAGAAGGAATCTTGGTGCAGAATCCTTCCAAGAAGTTTTTGATCTTGAAAGTCTGATCCGAAGGGCCAACAGGCTGCAGAGGTTAATTAGGAATTTGTCTTTTCCTGCTGATAGTGCTATTTTTGTTAGTGATATATCTAAATGTTGTAATGAGGAATGTGGTTAGCTCTACGCAGAACTAAATACGAATCTAGCCTCTCTGACCTAGAATCAGACACCTCCACATTTGATTTTCCCTGCATTACTTGGTCACCTCATACCTCAGAGCCTCTAGGAAGAGGTTTACCGTACCTACTAGACCCTGAGTGCCTTACGTTCACCACGGATCAATCCTTGTCAGATCTCACTGTCACAAGGTAGTTTCCCTTCACACCTTTGTCCCCCACTACTTCCAGACAAAATCAACATTCATCTCTGAATTTCACCACTCCCCACCACCTTTATGTACCTCACAGCTTACTGATTCCTATCACACCAGTCCCAACCCCTTTAGTAAACCTTGTCATACCCCCAAGGATGGAAAACATATTTTCTCCTATATGCCTTCCTATGATTCTACACGACCTCCCTCTAGGACACTCCACTAGGCTCAGATAGTTCTATGGAGAAAGAGGGTACTCAGCTGAAGAACATTTGGGATGGTTTTTGGACTAGGTCGACCTGGAAGAGGTAGACCACGATGATGTTAAGGTCAGGTTATTTTCCTAGACCCTTGCTGGAGAAGAATTCTTGGACAAGTTCATGAAAGTACAATTTTATCCCTGTTCAGTTTAAACCTCCCATATGCTCCTCCCAGCTTCAATACGCGGAATCTTTCGATGGTGAATTATCCTTATGGATAAGTGAAAGAAGATCAACCTACTTGGTGACTATGATGAATGATGCCATAGAAGTGGAGGTGAACCTATTCGCTACAAGAAAGAAGAAAAGAGATGAAGGGAAATGGAGAAGGGAGGAAGGGGTGTGGAAGGTTGACAAAGAACTGGAGCAACCCTCCACCTCGAACTCGCAAGAGGGTAGAATTGACACAATGCTAAGAACCATGGAAAGAATGATGGAGAGACTCTCCAGCAATGGAAGACCCCCTCCCAGGGAGAATTAAGAAGAAAAAAATAGGAATCCAAATGCCATAAGGCCTCAAATTGCCCAAAATAGGTAGAGGAATCCTCCCGACCCACCTATTAGACCTCCATTCCAAGAGAATTTCGTGGATCGGGAGGGGGAGAATCAAACTAAGTATGAAATTCGTCAACTGGATACCGATTCCCCTGCCACCTTCCTCACCAAGGAAGAACATGAAAATGCTTTCCCGAAAAGAGGAGAGACACTTCTAGACGAGACATATGACTTCAGAATAGAATACCATCTCGTTGTCCTAAACATGTAGAGACAAATCAGCCTGAGGAACAGAGATGTCCCAGTCACGAAAAATAGAGAAGCAGGGAACAAAGCTTCCACTAGCAAGCTTAAAATTGACCCACCTCCCAGAGATAACCCCAAGAATGCTTTGGAACCCAAAGGGAAGGAATGAAGGGAATACAATCCCTGGAGCTCTGACTAGGGACAAGATGCTTTCAATCTGGAGGCTGAAATTGCAAAGATTAAAATATTTGTCCCCCTCACTGAACTGCTGAAGAATTCAGAATATCATTCCAATATTGCCACGATTTTGCAACCTTCGAGGGAAATCTCCGCCATATCGGATAGCCTAAATTTGCAAGATGATAGGCCCACCATCCTGTTTTCCCCCCATGTAGACAAACCTTTCAATGAAGAAGATCCCCCTTTCTATGTTAGCTTGAACATACACAATCCCATTCTACACAACACCATGCTCGACTCAAGAGCCTCCCACAACCTAATTCCTAGAAGGATCATGGATCGACTAGGATTGGACATGACTAGACCCTACAAGGATATTTTCTACACAACACCATGCTCGACTTAGGAGCCTCCCACATCCTGATTCCTAGAAGGATCATGGATCGACTAGGATTGGACATGACTAGACCCTACAAGGATATTTTCTCTTTTGATTCTAATAAAGTCAAATGCTTGGGCGTCATAAAAGACTTGGACATCTCCCTCACTCAAATACTTGCTAAAATCCTGGTCATGGACGTGGTAGTGGATGACATTCCACCAAAGTTCAGAATGCTGCTATCTAGATCTTGGGAGACCAAGCTCAAAGGAGCTCTCCAAATGGACATGTCGTATGCCACTATTCCCATTTTCAAGATACAGAGAATGATTTTCAGTGAGCAGAAGTTGGCGTATATGGTGACTATCCCTGAAAGGCCGCAAAATCACCCCATATACTCATTGGACACGGAGATGGGGTCCGCTATTTTCTTTACTGACGGAGATGAAGATGGTTCCTACTTCCAGAATGCTACTTTTGTACCTACTAAGGAGGATTTAGGAGGAATATGGGATGTGATTTTTAATGGGTCATCCTACAGAGAAGGAGCAGGGGAAGGGATATGGATGAGGCCCCCAATAATTAGTGATTTGAGGTATTCTTACAAGCTTTCCTTTGACTGTACAAATAACGAAGTAGAGTACGAAGCAATGGTATTATCCATCTTGGCTTTGAATAAACTCCAGGTTAAGAGGGTGGTGTTATGTGGAGATTCTAAGCTGGTAATCAAGCAAATAACCGACAAATATGAGGCCAGGAATCCTTGGATGAGGAGCTACCGCAACGCCACCCATGACCTCATAGAATGCTTCGAGGAATGTAGTTTCAATCTAATCCCTAGAGTACAAAACAGTGTGGCAATTCCATGGCTACCTTGGCAACAACTTTCAATATCCCCACACATATTATAGGGAAATATGAAATTGAAGTAAGACACAGAACTTCTGTCCCAGATAATGTGAAGAGATGGAAAGTGTTCGAAGATTTTAAACAAATCCACTAGTTCTTCACTCTTGCTGGGGAGTTTCAGGGAGCAACCATCGACGAGAAAATGAATTCTAGGAGGAAGTTGTCCCCACTCAAAGGCCTTTGCAAAACCAAACGAGAGATCTAAAGGAAGCAATTTGGGAAGAGGAGGTTACTTCTGTTGATGACACCAAAGAAGGTGATGAGGAAAGGATTCAGGAGCTTGAATTGAAAAAGTTTGAGGTCCAGCAGGGATATGAGGACAACTTGTGCTAAAAATAAATTCTGTAGCTAAAGGGAAATTCCATCCCCAGAGGTCTAGTCCCTCTAGAGAAAATCTTTGACCCGGATGATGTAGCGAGAGAGCCTCAATTGGTGCCAAACTGTGAAGATGTGGAGGAAGTGAATATTAGGATAGAAGAGTAGCCTAAAATCATCAAAATAGCAAGGGCCCACTCGCCTGAAGCCAAACAAAGGTATATATCATTGATGAAGGAATATTCAGATGTGTCTTCCTGGAGTTACAAGGACCTCAAGGCTTACGACACTAGCATCATCCAACATACCATACCAATCAAGAAGGACGAGATGTCATTCAAATATAAGCTTAGAAGGATGAACCCCAAACTATTTCCCCTGGTGGAAAAGGGAGATCAAGAAGTTGTTCGAAGCCAAAATAATTGTGGCCCTCTGATTCTCACGTTGGGTGGCGAATCTGGTTCCCGTTAGAAAGAAGAACGGGAAATAAGAATTTGTATTGACTTCAGAAACTTGAATAGAGTTTCCCTGAAGGATAATCACCTGCTTGTGAAAATGGACCATATCTTGAAGAAAGTAGTGGGTTCACAGAGGATGTCCACGCTGGATGGTTTCTTGGGCTTGTTGGCAGTCAGCAACAACCCCTTCATTTTTTTATTTTTTTTGAAATGAAAAATGAATCAGCTCTCTTTTATGATTTAACTTTTAAAGATTATAAAAGAGTGCCTTCAGAATCTTCGATTCTGAAGGTACTCTCAATTGTAAAAAAGCTAAGAGACATATTAGAAGTTTATGAAAACATTTTCATAAATTTGATAATTAGCAGCTGTCAGTCTCATAAATTTTATATATGATTAATTTTATCATTAATTAATTTATTTGATTATATATGTTGATTTAAGAGATTTAAAAGGATAGTATGCTAATTGGTGTTTAAAGAAAACACATTTTGAATTTGTTTGGGGCATGGTATTGATAAGATATTATAATTTCTTGAAATCACTAGAACTAAAGGTGATTTATTAATTAAAATTTTTATTAGACCTAAAGTTCACATTTCATATATAACTTAATATCATATCATTGCTTTGTAAAAATTGTATATATATAACTAAGTGAGAGTGTAAATAAATGAACATTATTTTGAAAGTTTCATGTGTCATATAAATATAATCATAATAAGTTTTATAAGCTTTATATCCTATCGAATCTGGTTTTGGGACATAAATGGTTAGGATTTCATAAATTTTTAAAACTATATTTCGAAATGAAACTTCATGTATATACATGGTTTGAGTGTCAATACGGATCATTATTTAGTTGCATTTCAAAAACATTAGGGTTTATTATGATAACACTATATCATCATGTTAATAAACACGACTACCTTCCACATGTTATCTAGATTAAATCATCAATTGATAGTTTTTAATGAAAAGACATGACTCATATGGCTAATAGACAACATCTGTTACCAGGATCGCTGCATTGGTATGATGATTTGGTTAATACCTATCAAATTAATTGACAGTATAAGTGTAATAATGAATTCGTATCAGTAAAATTTAGTGTTATATATGACTGATAACCATTCCATTCATGATGTTGTACGAGCTCATCATTCCAGATTTAATGTCATAAATGTTTTGATTTGTAATCCCTGAATCGAACGATTTTCAATATGAAGGACTAGTTAGGGTTTGAAATATCTTTTGCATTCTTCTTTCTGAAGAATTTTAGTTAGTCGTGATTAGTCCATTCATTTATCATAGCGAAAACACTAGCTTTTGTGTTAATCATCTCCAAATTTGGTTAAAATGGCCAAAGTTGGAGCTCTCATCTCTGTCAGGTATGAAGCATGTGAGGATTTGACATTTCACGTAATGTCTTATACTTGGGTTCCTATCCCTTCCATCTTCACGACTTCATTCATTTCAATTCGTAACCATAGTAGTAGTGAGGGAGCTATGGCTCCGCTTAGACGATTTGAAATTTCAGGACTGGAGCTTGTTGAAGCCGATGAGAAAGCAACTCTGTTATTTGAAAATATTGGATGGGGTTAGTTCTTCAGGTGTTTTAGTGGCCATAACATGGAGGTCACTAAACATTTTGCTTTGATTTTTAAAGAAAATGTAGCTCAGATTGGAGATTTCAAGTTTATCATAGATGAAGATAAAATCGCAGAAGCTAGGAAACTCCCTCAAACTGGAGAGCGATGGTTTAAAGGTGGGAAACTAAATAAGAAGAAATGTCATTCCTTGCTATTTCCCTTACCAGCCAGTGCAAAGTTGAATATTGGGGTTTCAGTTAAGTTTTTAAATCCAGAATGGCGAGCATTCTATGAGATTTTAGTCAGGTACGTATCGTGTGATGGACGATTCTCTCATCTGCATTATTATCATTTGCGAGTACTGTTAGAATTAAAAGTCTTTAAACTTAATCTTCCATTTTACCTATTGCAAAGTCTAAAGAAAATGGCACATTCGGTACAAACTACCATAGGTAATCCTGATAGGAGTCTGTTCCATCATGGTCTAATTAAAATCTTGATCCAACATCAACTATCTCTTAATTGTAAATCTTGGGATGAGTTTTTGATTGAATGTCAATTAGGGCCAACTCAGTATTGGCCAAACCCTCCCCCCAAAACCTGTAGGAAACGTAAGGCTCCAGTAAAATCCGAAATTGGTGATGTTCATAAGGCTAAATCAAAGGATAAAGAGCTTCATGAAGAAAATCCACCTATAAGTACTTGTATCAGTGATGATGGGGTCGTGAATGTAGCTCCCTGTTATGCTGAGACAACCTTGGACCAATCCCTATCTGACAAGTGCTTTAGTACACCTGCAAAGGCAGAGGGAAAGTTAACCAAAAATGAAGATGTTGATGCTGTCGATTATGAAAACCCCTTTGAGCTGTATACTCCTCGAAAACATGGTGATGAGTCCATGCATAAACTAGCACAATTAGCGTAGGTGTGTTGTGACAAAGGGGATTTTGAATCAAAAGGTCTTGTGTTTATTCGTACAAGAAGAATTACTAGAAGTATGAATAATACACTTACAACCTCTATTCCTACGGCCACTCAACAGAGTACTCAGCCAGTGATTGTCCATATTGAGGATGATGTTCCATCATTGGGTCCTAAAACCATGCATATGGATGAACCTACTCTTATAGAGAATAATCATGAAAAATTGGCTAAAGATATTACAGAGTTGGGTAAGTTTGAAGCTGCTCCATCATGTATGGATGCTTATGGTTCAGGCCCCGAGCCATCTTTTATGAGATTTCCATCACCTAGTCAAGATATAGATAATCTTGATTCTTCTCAAGCAGATGATTCATGTCATGACAAGGAAGAAGAAACTCTCCAACAGGTCCTTGACAGGGTATACGAGACTAAAATTGTAGAATTGAAAAATGAACTAAAACAATGTCAAGCTAATGTAGCCTTGAAAGAGGTGGAAATTAAGACATTCAGGGAAGAGTTATTTAACTGGATTAATAGATGGAAGGAAGTGAACATCAAGAAGAACCAATACAAGAAGGCAAAAAAATCAATGATAGATACAAACCAACACTTGCTTGAACAAGTAGAACAACAAAAACTAGTAATCATCAGGCTCAAAGCCAAACTTTCCGAAGCCAGAAGAGTGGTTAGTTTACAAAATAGAACTTGATGATTGTTTCTATTTTCAGTTATATGGTTATCTCTCTGTCAACAGGTAATAAAAGCTTTTTAAATGCATGCCTGCAAAATCGCATATTTTGCAGGCACGCACATAATTTATTGTTCTTTTGTTATTTCTGTTAAAATTTATTTTAAACAAGATTCTCATGTTTGTTTAAATAGGTGTACATCGTATCACTATCCTCAACAAATACAGGATATTTTGGATTTCAGTTGGATGACGTTGATGCTTCTTGAAGATTGGAATTTCGACATAGCCACGAATGTGCCAGTTCCTTTAAATCAACAGATGTTTCAGGCTAGTCTTTTTTTATTATTGTTATCCTATAGTGACAAGTGTCTATTGAAGAGATTCGATGCACTTTAGAAATAGTGATAGGACTCCTATAGTATTGCATACAACATTTATGAAAAAACTGAATCGAAATACTAGTAGGATTATATAAACTAGTATTTTTTATGCACAATGGATGGAGTGACTGAAGAGAAACATCATTGAAATATTATTTTGGTACTAGTTTTGGTCCTGACTGAAGTTTTATCTTTGGAAGTGGAATGTGACTGGAAATTCTCAGACTGATATCGTTGATCGGTATTATTTTGGATACTATTTTTATATTTCAGTATATAATCTTCTACTTATAATATTGATGCAATATACTGGGTTGTGCTTGTATTAATTATGTGATATTACACTTTGTCAACACAATATTTTTTATTTGAATTAGTATGTTATTATAGTTGAATTAATCAGTGTTTTTATTGAAAATTCAAGATATAATGATTTGCATATTTATGTCTATTTGATCTCATTTGTATTTTTGCGATGATTTCATTTTGAACATTATCTTTTATTCAAATATTTAATGTTGTTTATTAGTTATTAATTAATTAAACATTTCAGAAAAATCTGAAATAATCACTTATTTCAATTTTTCTGTCAAGGTAATTTATAGCAGGATGATTTAAAGTGGATGGTTTAAATATTCTCATTTAGATGTTACTCATTTATCATTCTGTTTATCTTTATATTAATTGATAATTAATATAATATCTAAATTGCTCTCAGTTGAGATAGGATAGATAGGATAGTTAAGATAGTTCGGTTAGTATTATCTTAGTATAGTTTACATTTAACAGTTGTTAAATAGAATTTGGGTAATTTTAGAATAATTATAATAGTTTTTCCTTAAAAGTTAGAATATTAAAAACAAAATCATATAAAAATCGAAGACTTTCATTAAGAAAGCAATTATAGGATAACTTAGGTAGTAGAGAACTAATTTTAGGGTCCATTTAGGTAGAAATAACATTAGGATAAACTTTCACTGAATTTTAGTTCTCCTTAAGAGAAAATCCAGTTCGTAGCAGGATCACAACCTGCGAGGTTTTGTTATTCCAAACATACCGGAAGCTACTTTAAGCTACTTGTGTGGACATAACCTCCTTAGTTGGCCTAGGTCAGAAAATCGGGCCAACAGGGCTATAACCAGATTGTGGTTCATCTAGATGACTAAGAGAAGACGACTTTCACCACCCCTTTGGGCACCTTCATATACGCTAAAATTCCATTTGGACTGATGAACGCGGGCACAAATTTCCAGAGGGCCATGGAAATAGAATTCACCAATGAAAAGGGAAAAATATTGGTTATCTATCTGGACAAAATCACTGTTTTCTCCAAGTCTAATGAAGAACATGTCCCCCACTTGTTTAAAACATTCAAGAAGTGCAGGAAGTTTGGCATCTCCCTGAATCCTAAAAGTCATTTTTTCTATGAAGGAGGGGAGGTTTCTACGCCATATAATCTCTTAGGAAGGCATCAGGATAGATCCTAAGATGGTCGAGGCTATTAGCAAAATAGATCTCCCTCGGAACAAGGAAAAAGTTCAATCGTTCCTGGGAAAGGTAAATTTCCTCAGAAGATTCATAGATGCATTTGCTGAAATAGTCAAATATATAACTAACATGCTAGGAAAAGACCAAGAAATCAGGTGGATGCCCGAAGCCAGAAAATCCTTCGAAGGAATAAAGAGGGCCATAGCCGAGGTACCTGTTCTCGTGAGCCCAGATTTCTCCAAATATTTCCTCATCTTCTCATTTGAATATGAGCACACAATGGCAGGGGTGTTTCTACAAAAGAACCACGAAGGATATGAGAAGCCCATCGCTTTCTACAGCAAGACTTTGAGGGATTCCCCATTGAATTATAACATCTTGGAAAAGTACGAATATTCTCTGGTGCATGATCTGAGAGTTTTTAGAGTGTACATCCTAGATTCCCATATTATGGCCTAGGTGCCCACCAACACTGTGAAGGACATTCTGACTCAACCGGATCGGGAGGGATGGAGGGAAAAATGGGTAGAAATTTTGCTTGAGTATGATCTTGAAGTAAAAAACATGAAGTTGGTCAAGGGCCAAGGGTTAGCTAAACTTATGGCCCAGTCCAACTATGGTGCTCTCAGCCTTATCATGATCACTGAGTTGTCAATTGGAGAGAAGGAGCCTCAGAGACAGCCTAGTCCCCCAATAGGTGATAAATTTCTATCGACACCATGGTACGGTGATGTCATTTTCATCCCACAGCATTTGTAGGCCCCACACAACATGGATAAAATTAGAACCAGATTCCTCAAACAAAAATGACAAGGTTCTGCATCCTAAATGAGAAGCTGTATTGGAAAGAGCTTGGGGGAATTTCGCTGAACTGCGTGGATGAGCATGAGGCCAAGAGACTCATGGAGGAATTCCACACAGGGGAATGTGGAGGGAATCACTACTGGAAAACCATGGTAAAAAAAATTATGAGGGTGGGATTCTACTGGCCCATGATATTCTCTGACACCCATAAGAAAGTAACAGCCTACCATAAATGTCATATTTTTGAAGCCAGGAGAAAATTGATGCCATTTCTTTTAAATCCCATCCAAGTTGAAGCCCCTTTCCAACATTGGGGGCTAGATTTTATCAGAGAAATCAATCCTCATTCTTCAGGGAAGCACAGATGGATCCTAACTGCCACTGATTACTTCACAAAATGGATCGAGGCCATCCCCACAAGACAGGCCACCAAAAAGGTAAAAATGCAATTTTTGGAGGAGCATATCCTATCCAGGTTTGGTGTTCCTAGGAAAATAATTACTGATAGCGCTCCATCCTTTAAATCAAAGAAAATTATCGCCTTCTGTTTCAAATACCAAATACAGCTAGGGAATTCCAAAGCATACTAACCCCAGGTAAATGCACTGGCAGAATCCTCAAACAAGAGTCTCATGAGGATCATAAATAAGCTAATGCAGGAAAATAAGAAATATTGGCACAATAAATTGATCCACTCCTTGTGGGATGACAGAATTAGCATAAAGAAGTCTATAGGAACCTCACCATTCTAGTTGGTCTATGGTTCAGAAGTAATTTTCCCTAGCTCCCTGAGCTTACCGATGATGAGGTTGTTGTAAGAAGAGGACGCTGAAACTCACCCCACGTAGAGAAGGATGTATCAGTTAGTTGAGCTACAATAGTAAAGGGAGCAGATTTTAGACAGAACTGAGCCTTTCCATGACAAGATTAAATAAATTTTCGGCAGAAAAACCAAACCCGATGATTTCCATATAGGTGACGTGGTGTTGCAATGGGACGCACCCCACGAGGAGAAAGGAAAGCATGGAAAGTTTGACAACCTATGGAAGGGCACGTACAAGATCTCCACCTTCAGGGGAAAGAATGCTTATGTATTAGAATAAATGGAAGGTGGATTGGTTTCTAGAGCCTCGATTAATGGGAGGATCCTCAAATGCTACTTTTTGTAGTAGGACTCAGTCCCACTGTCATTGTATATACCATTTTATTTTATTTTAAAATATAGTACATGTGTGGATGGCTTTCTGATGGGATTTAAAGCACGAGGTGAAGGAAGTAATATCTTTAAGAGACGCCATCATTAAGTTTTTTTTTTAGGTAAAATTTTGAAGTTGTAGGAGAGGTTGGGATGATCCAATGGATAAGACACATGACCTACATAGTTCTTTGCTACCTCACAGGGAGGATAACATCCCCAAGTTGGAGCCGTTGTTAGCACCTAGATCGCACCAATGTTAAGATTTTGAAAAGAAATGGCATAGGGGAACTTCCCCATATTGAGCTGAAGGGAAGACAAGGTGGAAAGGAAAAAATCAGAGAGAAAATCCTGTAGATGAGTCTAGACCCCATAGATCCTGGAAAGCAATGACGTGAGTGCACAACCAAGTTAGATTTACGGCGGAAGGCTTTCACCAAAAAGGAAGAAGTGCAACCTATTTAACTATGAAATATCGTGAAATTCATACCTCCCTTCAAAACCATCGACGATGATCCTGTGAAACTTGTGATCTACGGAGAGAACACATATCACGACGACAACATGAATGGCAGTTAGCAGGATAGATTATTGTGATGAGATAGTAGGGCCCACACATATGGACGACCAATATCTTACAGAGCGTTTGATCCACAGTGGTAGCAGGTTTCGCACGGCAGAGGTGCACGACGGTTAGCAAAGGAGGTCATTGCAACATGATCAAAGGTCCCTCATCTATCAATGGCTGAGATCTGATGTGGTCTGGATCAACAGTGCACAACGTCTTCATCAACGAAAGGTGCAAGGAGGCTAAACAAGGTAAAGATCATGAAATAGTGTAAAAGGTCACAATAAGCAATAATTTATCTCTACGCAAAGAAGATCTACGGCCAAAAAACAACATCGCTCTACTCAAGGTGCTCGAGGGAAAGGGGCATGCATGAATGCGATGCTTAGTTGGAGTATGACCAAGGTTCAATGAAGCAAGTCATACCTGAGAAACTGAAACCATTAGGAAGAGCTTGGGCATCACCATGAGGGCAAGCGAGCATGCGTCTCTTACTTTTTCATTTTACATTCGTTGTGGATGCTGTACTGAAAGGTCGATTTCAGGTAAATCATTATGGTGAACCTGCCACCTCAAAAAACTGTTAGGATTTGAATGATGATCTGGGATTTGATTCCATTTTTTGTAACAGAATTAGGCTCTGTTTTGGGGTTGGAACCGAGATCCATGACATTGTAAATAAGACCTCAATTCATGAGGCAGGGGTTGGAATTTTTGTTCAAAAATCATTCTGCTGTAGTTTTGTCTCTATAATTCTCTTGGAAGCATTAATGAGAAATATTCAACTATGTTTCTAAGATTCATCACGGTGGTTGCATTCATTCTATGTTTCCTGCTCATCACTTTCATTTTTGTATATTTCTGCTAATGCACTCTATATTACTATATAAGGAATTTTCTCTTTGTTAAGCGCTCCTCATATCAGACGCTACATTTGTTATTGTGTCCTGGTAAATGCTTTGGAATTCATCTCCTATGCTCCACTATAGATACTAGCCTTTGTTGTTTATTCAACTAAAGGCGGTGCAAGGTATTCATCCATAGATAGGTGCCTCTTGTTTCGCTAGGATTTTCTCCTTTTCCCCTTACAACCCTTATCAAGATATTTGACTATCTGTGCTACTTACTTTGTGTAGAAGGAGCAAGTCGATAAGTCGACTTGAAGGATAGCTGACTTAGTCAATCAGATGACTAAGTCAATGGGCCGACTTAGTCGATCAACCGACTAAGTTGGTCAGCCGACTAAACAAGAGATTAGGTCAGCCACCTAAGGTCATGTCGGTTCACCGAACCGATGGGTAGTTATTTTGTAACCGTTCTGTAATCATATATATTAGGCTGTTGAGCTAGATGAGAACTCAGTTCAGTTCTCTATGTTGTATGGACTCATTCGTATAATATAATCTGTTAATTTACCTATTTGTTCTTATCTCTTGTCTCCATTATATATATATATATGTTTTAGTGTGTATTATTGATAACCTTATGTGATCTGTGAGATTACAACATTGGTTCCGTTTCCGGTAGTACATGACTGAAATGTATCCAAACAGATGATACCAAAGCAGGAGATTAAGGACTGGTGGGAACGTAAAGTTGTAAACTATTTGCAGAATTACTCGCGAAGGAACAGATTAACAATCGCACAAGCAAAAGAAAGATTTTTCATAGAGACGCATGAAAATTTTGTTGAATCAGTGCCCCAACTTTTGAAGAAACTCCTGGATGAGAAAGCTAGAAGCAACTAAAGAACAACAGTTGCTGGAAAAACTGATCCAAGGAGGTAGAACAAACTTGTCGAAGTGGTTTGAGAAAATTGTCGATGACTTCTATGAGGAGCAAGCAGTCAAAGACAGAAATTTGGTGGAAACAATCAAGGAGAAATTTTACACACATCTCGCCAAGCAATTTTTGTGTTCCTTACCAACCTTGCTGTTCAAATTCCTGATCGAGAAGGGAGCAGGACATATTGTCGAACCTTGTCCATCACTTCACGAACTGCCATCAAACTCTAACTGGGCAGAGAAACAGAGGAAGTGGGAAAAAATTATTGCAGAAAGGGAGTGGGAATACTTCCTAAGCAAATAGACCTAACTATCTGGGCTTTCTAAAAAGCATTAGGTAGGCTATGGGCGGGTAGCTGGTCATATGTCGAGATAGAGTATAGTGGATTCTAGTCGACTAGAAACAGATACCAGTCACCAGTAATGAGAAGTTGACTAAAAGGGAACTTAAGAGAATAGTATCATACGAAGGTATGTCAGACATTCAGAAAATACAGAGGGAAGAGAGACACCAGAGGAGGGAAGAAAGATGAGAAAGAGCCTTGGAGCAACACAAAGGAAGGAGTCCTAGGGCGACCGACATGAGGAAGGCATGGAACAAGAAGCGTCCCCTATAGAGGAAGAATTGTGGATAGAGCAACCAAAAGCTCTCCAATTAAGAGCTCCCAATGAAGGAACAACCCTCTCTCCATTGAATCTGTGTACTCGGATACATACTATTGTCGAAGAGGACCTCCGACTATGAGCTGGTGACTTTAGTATATCGAGTCGACTAAACCACGAAACATACACTGGGCGACACCTCATTATACGTCGACCAGAGGAAGGGAATTGAGTGACCTTTCAAGTGGAACCCTCCAAACGAAGTATCCACTTACTCTTACTGACACATGAAGGAGCACCCCCCCCACCAAATATAGCTTTAGAAGAGACAGAACATTTAGAACTATGGAAAAATAGTTGCAGTGGACCATCGACAGCACAAGTCGACATCAACTGACTGCAAGTCGACAAAGAATCGACAACTGACGGGAACAGAAGTTTCGTCGACTGGAGTTCCGTAGAGACGAATACACCAATAACCCCACACCTTCACCACCACCCCCACCTCCACCGCCACCACCTTCTAAGAGCAGTGACAATGATTTAGATATGGGTCATGGATCGGCTCACATTCCTCTATATGAGGAGGATGAGGACCCCAAATGACACTGGTTCATCTGTGAGTAGACTTGGGAGGCCAGCCAAGTTACAGATGAAGATAGACAAATGGAACAATTTAACAGTGCCTTAAGGAAAAGGGCATTGACCTGGTACATGACCTTTTCAGAAAGACAACTTAAAGCAACAAAAGCTGAGATTAAGGCTCAATTTTTGTCATTTTTCAAAACTCCAGACGCCAAACACCTGGCAGCGAAAAAACTAAAAAATACATCACAAAAGCCAGGGGAATCCATCCGCGACTACACTAAGCGTTGGAAAAAACTATTGAGCCAACTAGACTATGTTATAGATGAATAGTTACTAATCTAGTGGTTTCTTGCAGGACTATCTCAGAAAGTGCACCGACACATCAGTCTGGAAACGTTCAAATCTTATGAAGATGCGCTAACAAAAGCTCTTCAAGTGGAGCTGGACGAGGACATACCCGCTTACCCCACGGACCGCAAATTGGAAGAACAACTCAAGAATGTATAGAAGTCTCTAAAAGAGTTAAGCCTCAAGAATCAGGAGATCTGGCGCACCAAGTGCTTGACGGCCGGCCATTCCAAAGATAACTGATGACAGGAATACAGCTGACAGGACGTTCGATTCGTACAGATCAAGTCTTTTTGTGACATTTGCTAGGAGCACGGGGATCACTCGACAAAAGATTGCCCGTTCAACATGAAAAATGGCAAGGCCTCCTGGCATGCCATTTGCGAGACCAAAAGTCATAACATGACCGACTGTCAGTTGAACTTGAAGAACTGACTGAACTATCAGGCGGTCTACCAAACTAATGCAGTGGCGTAGCATAACGAGAAAAACTATCTAGCAAACGATCAGAATGGTCAGAGATACGATGGTTGATGATACGAGCACTGGTATGACAATCGATGCACGGGATATGGAGGAAGAGGTCGATTCCCTGGGAATCGAGACAATCAACTATGTCGACCCATCCAGTGCTTCACATGTTATAAAGAGGGACATTGGTACGCAGACTGTCCATATAAGGACAGAACTGATCTCAAATTCTGTACTCACTATGGGGTAGGGGATCACTCACTAGAGGATTTCCCTACCATGTTAGAAAAAATTAATACGAAAAAAATGTTAATGTCTTGTCCTGTGTGCAAAAAAATGATGTAATAAACACCAAAAATTTGCATATTCTAACTCGACAAGGAACAAAAATAGGAGCTGATAACCCAAGAATCAGTAAAATAAAAGAAAAACAAACATACAAAGAAGAAACCAATGTATTCAAAGAAATTGCACGACAAGAAAATGTTCATGACATTTGACATAATACAATAAACGAATTAATCCGGCTGGTTCAAAAAGAAAAATCAGTATCCCATTTCATCGATTTGCTGTATGAAATCAAATGTACCAGCTCTAAAAAACAAACAAAGAACATCTACAGCTTAAATAAAAAAATACAAAGGTGATGCCGACCCACTTGTCGACCTGGAAATTGAGGGATACCACGTCCGACAAGTAGTGCTTAACTTCAGCTCACAAGTAAACATTATGACTCGTGACACTTGGGAACAAATGGGCTGACCTCGACTCTATGAGTCAGGAATATACCTAAAACTAGCCGACCAGGGCCTAATCAAACCCATTGGAGTTTGGAAAAATGTCGACACAACTATAAAAGGAATCTCGACCAAGGTCGATTTCGAAATCATTGACCCAAAGGAAGGATCCAGTTCCTTCCCAGCATTAGTCGGTCGACCTTGGGGTAGAAAGATGAAAGCATCTATATCCCTGGACAAAGAACAAATCAAATTAAAAGGGAATGGACAAAAGGTCATTGTACCCATTCATCCATCTCAAGGGGAACCTTGGACTGAACCTATTGATGAAGAAGTCGATGTTCAACAACTCTACCAGATCCAAAACAATGCAGATTACATAGAACCAAACATCCATGGAGAACTTCATTTAGGCAACCAAGACTCAGTTGGTTATAAATTTGATGATGGATTATATGATTGGGAGATTGAGAACTACGAAATACAAGCAAGAGGGTGATGGACTATAGAAAAAGTGTAGAAAAATCTCACCCAACAGTGCTTCGTAGTGTCCATCATCCCAAAAATCTTTGCAAAGAAAATTAGGGAACACCCTACCTTACAACCTACCAACCTGAATACTACACAACTACCAAGATATAAGGAAAGGGAATCACTAGTCATGCATGTCGAGCAAGTGTCCAAAAATATTGGTGAACATGGCCAACTTCAAAGCCTAGTCGAAACTTTTACAGGACAAGCTACTAGATGGTGGGATACCCATTAGACAAGACTGCAGACCCGGACAACTACTTCGACTTATTTTGTCAAAAGGTTTGGAGGAAAGAAGTTAACCCAACAACCTCAGATACCTGTATTCACTCAAGGACAGGACCCAGAGGATCATATCAAAACCTGTGAAAAGGAGTGGAGAAGACTTGGATACAAGGATGAACGAGCATGGCCACACTTGTTCCCATCAACCCTAGCCAAATTACCAAACAAATGGTATAAGATGGAAGAAGCTAGAGGTGAAACCTTATTACGACACAAACTCAGGGAAAATTTTATTAAAGATTTCAACTTTACCCCACAAAATGAAAACTTGGTCGAAACAGCAAAACAAATTAAAGAATTTATCCAGCCAACCAAAAACAAACTCTTACAAGATAACCGACAGACAAGGAAATGTAACAATATACAAACAAGATCAAAGCCACAGTCAACAAGATTACAATTAGAAAATGAAAACACAGAAGGAAAAAGCTTTTGATGGAAATCCAACCATGTCGAAACAACCAAACCTATTTGCACAATCCTAAAAGTCGAAACAACTGACAAACAAGATAGCGACAGAATGACCGCAGCTAACTTCCCTGCCACATTCTTACAGTTCAAAAAAGGAAGTTGATCGATCAATGAAGCCAAAGCACTAGAGTGGCTAGATGCTAAAGTCAAAACTAAAGAATTCGACATCTCAAATGATGATTGACCGAAAATGGCAAAGATTGGTGACTATTGGAGCGAAGAATAGACCACAGAGATAGTGAACTTATTAAAGGAGTTCTAAGATGTATTTGCTAGAGATTACAAAGACCTAAAAGGCTTATTCCACGAAATGGGAGAGATGAAAATTGATACTAAACCTGATGTTCAACCTGTGAAGAAAAGGCCATATAAACTAGCTCACAAATACAAGGAGATAGTCAAAAAGGAAATTGATAACATGTTGGTAGAAGGCATCATCTACCCTATCGACCAATCAGAATGGGCAAGTCCAATGGTTGTACAACCTAAGAAACATGACCTGACTAGATTAAGAATTTGTGTCGACTTCAGGGAACTAAACAAAGTAACACTGACAGGCCCATTTCCAACCCGTTATGTAGATGAAATCTTGAATGAAGTTGTAGGACATGAATGCTACTCATTTACAGATGGATTTTCAGGCTATAACCAAGTGCCAATAGCTAAAGAAGGCCAGAAGAAGACAACCTTTTTGTGTGAATTTGGTTCATTTGCTTACAAAGTTATGCCTTTTGGATTAAAGAATGCACCTGTAGTGTTCTCTCAAATTGTTGTCAAAACATTTCAAGAATATATCTATAAGACCATGGTAATATACTTTGACGATTGGACAATATACTCCATGCTAAAAGATCATTGCAAATGGCTCAGACTTATGTTGGAGAGATGTCGACATATTCAACTATCCCTAAACATCAAGAAATGCATATTTGTGACCCCCATAGGGATATTATTAGGGCACATTGTTTGTAAGGAAGGCATTAAGGTTGACTTTGCAAAGATCAAAATTATTCTCAACCTAAAACCACCAGTAAACCCAAAACAAGTCAGGGTGTTACTTGGCCACACAGGCTATTACAGAAAATTCATAAGGTATTATTCAAATATGACCTATCCTCTTGAAGAACTATTAAAAGAATATCAAGAGTTTAAATGGATAGAGGAATGCCACATATCATTCGAAAAACTAAAAAGAAAGCTAGTCGAAGCACCAATCCTAAAATTTCCAAACTGGTCGATCAAATTCCATGTTCATATTGATGCATCAGGCCTCGCTATAGGAGCAATCCTAACTCAACCATGAGATGATGGAATGGATTATCCTATAGTTTACAGTAGCAGAAAGTTAAATAAGGCTGAAAGAAACTATTTGACAACAGAAAGAGAAGCCCTAGGAATGGTCTTTGCACTACAAAAATATCGTCATTATCTCTTAGCTAATCCATTTATATTCTATACAGACCATCAAGCCCTGAAGTTTCTTGTCAATAAACCACTACATCATGGAAGAATCTGTCGATGGCTACTTCTTTTCCAAGAATTTGAGTTTGAATTCATTGTCCGACTAGGCAAGTTAAATGTAGGTCTTGACCATTTATCCTGAATCGACACAGGAGAAGAACTGATAGGAGTCGATGATGACTTACCTGATGCACATCTATTTCAAATAGAAGCAGTCGTAGCAGAACTAGAAGAAATAACTTATTTCTTAAAAGATGGACATGCACTAGAAGGTATGAGCACCAAGAAAAAGCAGATTTTAGCTATGAAGGTTGCACCATATAGTCTCATCAATGAACTTTTATACAAAATGGGATTAGATGACATCCTTAGAAGGTGTGTACTAGAACATGAACGAGACCACATTATGAAGCACCCTATGGACCTACCGGAGTACATTTTCAAGCAGACACAACTGTAAAGAAAATCCAACAGTCAGGATTATGGTGGCCGACACTCCACAGAGATTGCAAAAAAATTTGTCAGTCGATGTGACAGATGTCAACGACTAGGTCGACCTCTGCCTAGCATAGAAATGCCTTTGATATCAGTAAACCCAAGTTTGACATTTGAAATCTGGGCCATAGACTTCATAGGACCATTTCCTATACCAGCGAAAAGGACAGGTGCAAGGTATATCATTACTGCAATCGAATATGTCACTAAGTGGGCAGAAGTTGAACCAGTCGACACATGTTCTAGTGAGATAGCTCCTAAGTTTATCTATGAGGATATCATCATTAGATTTGGGTGTCCACTAACCTTGATTAGCGACCAGGGGACACACTTTATCAATAGAACCATCAAAACCCTAACCGACCTGTTCCAAATCGACCACAGTCGGAGTACAGCATACCATCCTCAGTCGAATGGATCAATTGAAGCATTCAATAAAACATTAACAAGAGGATTAACCAAAATATGTAATGCTGATAAGGACGACTGGGATGAGAAAATACCTTCAGTATTATGGGCATACAGAATAGCATATAAACGATCGACCGACCAAAATTCTTTTTGACTAGTCTATGGACAAGAAGTAGTAGTTCCACTACACTTCTGACAACAGACACCTATCATTGTAGAAATACTATTGCAACTCAGTAAGCTGGAAGAGCACCGAATCATGGCTATACAACACCAAGAAATCCAGAAGCAACAACAAAAAGCATGGCACGACTACAACATCAAAAACAAAAACTTGTCGGTCGGAGACCTTGCTTTACTATGGAATATTCGAGTCAAAGTTAAACCTAAAAAGCTCCACACATAATGGATGGGACCTTATTTTGTCGAAGAGATACATCCCAACGGATCAATCCGACTAAGGACATTACAGGGCATAGTATTTCGGAATCTCATTAATGGAGCCTGACTAAAACACTAAAAAAAAAAAATTATATAACAACCATAACCGTCAACCAAAGCCCATAAAAACTTAGAAAATTTAAAAACCAAAAATATATCGCACTTACAAAAAACTATGACAGGAAATCACAATCTCAACAACCACCATCATGACCACCGACATAACACCGTCAACCATTTTCATCGACCAACCACTCCCATCGACCATTCTCATCACAGACATTGACCGATGACCCCGATAGTCCCATCGTGCATTCATGACATCGAGCACTGAAAGAAATCCGCCATTAACACACACTCAAGTATTCTAGTTGGAACATCACGTCTGCCATTAATACACCCATCGACGCACACATCCACCCCATCGCCTATAAATACTGGATCACCGAAGGATCATTCACCACAATCTAAATAGAGAGAGCATCAGAGCATCCAGACGACTAAAAGTCGAGAACCCCTTACTGAAACCAACCACCAAACCAACACAATGGCTCCCAAACAAACAAGAGCCTAAACCAAAGCCAAGGAAATATAGGCTACGGATACACCTTTAGTCTACAAGATGAAAAACATCAAAAATGCCAAAATACAGGAAGGCTCATGGCAAAAACTATGGACCGAAATACAAGAATGGGCCTTTGTTGACAAAAAAGCCACTAAAGTAGCAGAGAAAATCAAACACAACACTATCTTGGCCTATGCCAATGCACCACTGATGGCCATATTTGGTAGCACCAAGAAAACTATTGTCAAATTCATCATCAGCCGATATCACAATGGTCAGTTCTACTTAGACCAGCCGATCTAAATCTCTGGAGAAGTCATCTCCAAGCTGACCGGTCTCTCTAATGAAGGAAACCCTGTACTAGTCAGAATCAAAGAAGGACTGGTTGAAGAGCTCACTAGGTCATCCTTGGGTAAGAACTCCAAGGGGTTGATGATTAGCCAAATCACAACCCGAATGCCACAGATTGTGGCCAAAATCATTGCAATAACACTCACGCTAGCAGGTCGAGGCAGCGACCTTAAGTTAGACATGCTAGAAGCTGTCAACACCATTGCTACCGATGGAAGAATATACAGATGGGTGGAATATGTCGTCGACATGGTGAATACCATCTGTGAAAGATGTCAAGAAATGGGGGGAATCATTAAGTTCCCCTCCCTCATCTTATGGATTGTCATATACCACATCTGCCCAAAGGGAAGTCCAATCTTTCGAGAACTGTCCAAGTTCAACATGTGGATATTTAATCCATTCTCCCATAAAGGAACCTTGCATGAGCCTGAGCATGGGAAAGTACTGCTAGAGAACTGGTTCCAATAGCTCAAAGTCTGCATGACTAGATGGAGGATGCCTCAAAACATCCAAAGAAATCTATCGATGAACTCCCACATCCAACTGGAGCTAGACCATACCTTGATGTGGTACATGCAAGGCAATAATTCAATGCCAAATCCCTCGACTACTATCCATCTGTTGACCAAATCTTTTGGGAATTGTCTCGATAGGCCAAAACAAAAATACCAGTACCAACAACAGCAAAGCTGATCGACTTCTCGATCGAAGCGCCGCTCACAGACCAGGAAAAAGAGGAAGACTATGAGCTCAACCTCTATATCAGCACATTTTTGTCGGAGGAGACACCGGTCACCTGCAAATAACCATCAAACCTCCGACCGCCAAGAAGGTAGAACCTCCAACTGCAAAAAGGGCAGAACCCCAGACCACAAATCCAAAGCTGCAGCCACAGCAGTAGATAACTCCTTTGGCTGTAGAAAGTGTCACCCCAACTTAGGAGCCAGGGGGGGAGATAAAGCCAAAAAACCCTAAGTACGTTGTCACAAAAGGCATCATTCGAAAATTGTCGAAAGAAATAGCAGCGGCCAGGAAGAAGCTCAAAACACAACAACAACAACAAGGTAAAGGTAAGTGCAAGCTTATTCTTGCTGACTCATCTGAATACTAAGAATAATTGGCAGCCACGGCCCTTGACATCATAGAGGATGTTGCAACAAATAAAGTGCCAGTCGAAACCCAGTTCTAGCAATTTGTCGAAGCAAGAGCAAAAGCAAGTCGACTGAAGAAAGCAAAGACTACGACGACACTTGAAAGCATCGTCGATCTTGTGTCAATGCCTCCACCCCCATTTAGTTCATCATTTTCCTTCCAGGTAGTATATATGTCTCTGATTCACTATTTTATATGAAATTGACATATATATGCTACTTTATATGCAGGCCCCTAGTGAGGCACCGGTGTGTGAAGAGCACCAAACCGGTGGTCCACCTTTGATGAGCCAGCAGGTATGTTTATGTAGATCGCTTTCTTTGTACATTTGTGTAAATATCTTGATTGTAACATTCAATATGTATCCTAATTTTGATATGTAACATGTTTTATGCAGGTTGCCCAGGATGAGTATATTGTCTCACAGCCTATTCCCTCTCATGCAGAGGTAGATTCACAAACATAGGTATTATTTGAAATATGCTTTTAATTATATGATTTTAATTATGTTTTGCTTTGTTTGGAAAAATCATTTTGTAACTTACATATCTCTTTGACATAGGTTACTTTATGTAGGAATCTATTGTGACAGTGGTGCTTGAAGAGCACCAAAGCGAGGTTGTTTTCAACCCACCTCTTCCCCTCAAACAGGTATGTATGTTTCGCTTTCTTTGGCAGTTCATCATTTTCTTTCCAGGTAGTATATATGTCTCTAATTCACTATTTTATATGAAATTGACATATATATGCTACTTTATATGCAGGCCCCTAGTGAGGCACTGGTGCATGAAAAGCACCAAACCAGTGGCCCACCTTTAATGAGCCAGTAGGTATGTTTATGTCCAGATCGCTTTCTTTGTACATTTGTGTACATATATTTCTCTGATTTGGTGCTTGAAGAGACCCAAATTGGTGACCCTCTCCCCCCCCAAGATACATGTATATTTGTTGACATTGGCACACACACACACACACACACATATATGTTTATGTAGCCTGATATTGAGCAAGTTGTGCAAGAAGAGCACCCAATCAGGGTCGCTGTTAGTGAGGCACCAGGACCTGTGATTACTTACTCATGTACAGTAAGTAGAAATGTTATTTTGGTTTTGGAATTTGAACAAATGTACATAGAATTTTTAAAGGTTGGTAAATTAACTTACAAATGTTGGTTTTTCTATAGTCTCCACTGATGAGACCTATCCCTCTTGTTCAGCAATGGGGATCACCAATGAGAAGTCGTAAAAGAAAGCTACACTTCTCCGAAGACTCTAGAAGTGGCATCAAAACAGGGGATAACTAGAAAAAATGTATAGGGGGCATACATAGATGTATCTTTTTGTTCATATGTACACATAGATGTACTTTTTGATCCACTATTTTGTATTATGGCCATGTGGCATGGCAATTTTTGTACAACATTATTGCTATACATATATAATATAAAGCAAGGTTCAAATCTATACATATATATGGTTGACTTGATCTTGGAACATGATATCATGGTTGACTTGGTCTTGGAACATGATATGTGTGGTTCACCTATGTGATATAATGATATGTGTGGTTCGTGCATGTGTGCTAACTTAAATGAATTTCCAATACTTAAAGGAATAATTTAAATGACTCATCAACTTTTTAACATCATACAATTCTAACATACCCTAATTTACACACAGTAATACACACTAACATACTCTACAATTCTAACATACACACAATAACATACTCTACATTACCCTACGACACTAACATCATACCATACTATGATACAATAACATGTACCATAACATAACATACTAACAATATGTACCATTTAACATTACATCATGCATGCATGTGTAATATATACCATATCATACCCTACAATACCCTATGATACTAGAGTTCATTGAATACCATACTAACATACATCATGTACCCTACAAACCCTAAATTGGTTGAAGTAAACCCTAGTTGGTGCATGCAAATTTGTGTTCATGAAAGCCTAGTTGGTGCATGCAAGTATTGGTGATCTCATGTGTTTCTATTTCCCTCTCCTAACTTGCATGATTGCTCACTAAACCCTAGTTCCATCTCATACCTTGGTAACCCTAGTTGGAGCATGCAAATTGTTGTTCATGAAAGCCTAGTTGGTGCATGCAATTATTTGTGATCATGTGTTTCTAGTTCCCTCTCTTAACTTGCAAATCGCTCACCAAACCCTAGTTCCATCTCATACCTTGGTAACCCTAGTTCCACCATGGGGATTTAATTCCATCTCATCAAAATACCCCAATAGATAACAGCAGACAAAATACTACATGATCTTTGCAAATGTGCCAATTTCAAAAATTGTCCAAAAATTTCTCCCATGTTGGTCCTATATGGGAGAAAAATCCCAATTTCAAAAATTGTCCAAAAATAATAATAATATTATTATAGAAAATATCCAAAAACACACATAGTCTTATACATCCAAAAACCTGTATGAACCAAAAGATTATCTAACTCAACCAAAATAGTGAAATATATACATTGATATTACATGTCACCTTTATTTGAATCACAAGGAAGAAACCAAATAGGGCCCTTCAATTATCTCTTCGAACTCCATATATTCCAGAATTTGACTTGCTTAAGGAAGAGAATCAACAATAATGTTTAGTTCCCAAAAACATGCTGAAAATAAATGTACTAAAGAGTAGCAGTATTTGACAATTAGGTCTTGTTTAACATCCAATTTATAGTGAGATCCTAGTAAACAAAAACCTAGAGAGTTTTTACACCACCATTGAAAGCACATTTTATCAAGAGCATTGAGGCCATTAATTATCCAAAGTTTCTTGTTCCAATGCCAGTTCCAACTTTATACTTACTTACACGCATATATCAAATAAAAATAAGATGCCCTGTGATACTAAAATTCGGATCACTTTGATATGCACCATCAAGGAAACCCATGACTTTGATATGTAAGCTACCATGGGAAAATAATTAGATGTACATGTGTTTAGTGTACTTTTTGAGACAATGCTTGAATAAGAGATTAATTCTTGAACAAAAGAATGGTTTTTTCCTCAAGTAGAATTAAGAACTAAGTTCATCCCTAGCCAAATCCCCCATATGACCATGTACAAATAATTACATTATGATGATTTTGAGTTCTCATTTTCCATACTGTTAGAATATAATCCGTAGGGATTATATACTTTGTAAATAAATAAATAAAACTGATGTAGGAAGTTGAAAAGGCTAGGCGGGAGGTGAAACTCAACCGTCTTGTAAATTGTATAAAAATTTGCATTTGGCTATGTAATACCATGAATCGAGAGTTATTACCAACAAGTGGTATCAGAGCGCTGCCATAACTCCTGCCTGTTGCCAGTCTGCCCATTCCTGGCATTCTGCTTGCCAGTCCATTGCCAGACTGCTCCGTCAGTCTGCCAGTTTGTGTGCGTTACTCCTCTCCCAGCCTGTGCGCATTCATTATGTGTGTTTATTCTCTGCTAGGACATTGTGATACCTAACCCTAATTTTCTGTTGACTACTGCGTTTTTGGAATTGCTGTGAATTCCTTCCTGGTTGAGTGTTTGCTGGGCGTTGAGGCTTTACTGCGTGGAGACTGTTGTATTTGGTTTGATATAGCTGTGCACCATCACCATCACCGTGGAGATATTCTGAGCCTGCGACTTAAAGAATGCGTGGAGACTTCTCCTCCAGAAAATGATGTGCCGGTATGTGTGTGCTGCGTGAGTTTGAGGTTATATACTGAATATATATGCTTTTTGAGACTGCATATTGATGCGCCTTATCAACTGCATATTACTGCGTTGTTGATTTTATATCTGCGTGGACTGATATGCTGTGACTGATATATGTATCCTACATATATTGAGCGTGGACTGCATCATGCGTTGGAGATGATGTTTTTTTGGGAATGCTTTTTGGGAGCTTCGTTGATACTAATTACTAGGGTTTGAAAGCTGAAATTTTCATTTTCATTATCATTTCATTGTTTTTAAACCCTTCTGTGAACAAACGAAACACCAAACATCCTGGGTCGCCTCTGCATATTTGGATCGCGGAAAGGATAATATGTTGTAGAAACCCTGGTCAATAGTGGAAGACAAATTGAGGTAGTAAACTTTTCGCATGCATTCGAGCTGACAGAGAAGTTTCCATCTGTTCCTTTGTTGAAGGAATACCTGAAGGATGCTAAGAAAGCTTCTCAGGCAAGTTTAAAAACCGGGAATAACTCTACTGCTGCACAGAATGAAGCAAATGCAAAAGATTTCTCTGCTTATAGAGCTGTTATCAAGTGCATTGAGGAGCACAAACTTGAATCGCAGTTCTCACCAGATCCTCTTCAAAAGCGTGTAGCTCAGCTAGAGAAAGCCAAGGCTGACAGAAAAAGGTCCGCAGTTGCTGTTAAGTCTCATCCTAAGCGTCCTCGTGCTAATGGAGGTAATGCTAGTGATTATTTTTGAAGGCTGCGTTCTATCTTGAAGACTGCGTGCGTTGATGAGCCTGTGACTGATATTTGATGCGGCCTGTATACACTGCGTTGAAGACTGCGTGTTCGAATCTCTCAAGGCGCGAAAGATACGCAAAATTCTGGAGTTACAGCCTCACATTGAATGTCAAGGTTTGTGCCAATAAGAACATCAAAATTGCGGTAGTATAGCTTTCTTCGTAAGCAAATGACTTGAAATTTATAAGCATGAATATAAATCTCTGTTCATTATTGGATCTGGAAAGTGACATTTCGATTAAGGTAGAAGAACCATGACCTATCAGACCTACGACTTTCTGATATGTTGAAGCTGAGTTGAAGACTGATGTGTTGTAAACCCTAATTTTTGCTGAAGACTGGTGCGTTCTCTCTAGGGTGGAAACCCTAATTTTCTAAGTGAACACCGTGGAGACTTCATTTATGCTGAAGAATAGTGGATGCTCACTGATATATTGTGACTGCTGTATATATGCTGCTTCTTGTTTCCTGAACTTGGAAAATGAGCTATGACTGCTGCGTTTTTTTTCCTTTCAATTTGTAATTGTGCTTTGAAAATAAAGCTGTAACCACTACATGAGAAAATTGTTGGTTGATTGTAGCATAGACTGTATTGTAAAAAGTGCAGAGACTCAGACCTGCATTGTGTAGAATAGTGCACAGAATTTATATATTGAAATGATATAGAAATTAAATATAGAGCAGCTGCAAGATTGTTTTGATAGGGCTGATAGGCTGCAGAATCATATTGTAATATGTAAAGGAGCAGGAATCTAAACCTGCATCCCATATTTTTTTTTCTAAAGCATTCTGTAAGTTATAATTTCTAGATTAGAGATGCACTCTTTGGCATCTAGTATTGGTACTGCCCTAGCTGGCAAAGACCAATCCAAAGACCCTTCCAAGGGAGATTGCAGCAAAAGAGGACGAGGAAGAAGAAATTTCAGAGGCAGAGGGGGCAGAAACAAAAGATCAGATTTGCAGTGCAAGCGTTTTGGAAAGACTCGGCACACATCAGATCAGTGTTGGGCTTCATGGGACTCCATCAAAGACAAGCATAACCCTAAGAAAGGTGACAGTAAAAATCAAGAGGCTTGTAAATATTCTAATTCTTGTATTGTTGCACATTGTAATCTTGGATTTAATGAAATGACTTCTCTTTCATCTTACAAAGATTGTCAGCTGCTTGATACTGGTGCAACATCACACATGACATTTAGAAAAGACTGTTTTGAAGAACTGAATGAAACAATAGATGGCATAGTTTACTTTGCAGATAAGTCAAGTATTAAACCAAAGGGAATGGGCACCATTCGACTGAAGATGCCTGGATTCCCTGATTTCTTGTTGAAGAACGTTCTCTATCTTCCAGAGTTGCAAAGAACCCTGCTGTCCTTGGTGGAGATTCGACAGCAAGGCCATTCCATCCACATGTTTGATGGAATCGTTGAAATAAGAAATTCCTCTGACAACCAAGTCATCATGACTGGATATGAAGATGGAAAGCTTCCGAATCTCAAGGGTTCATCCGCAAGATTTCAGAACTATGCCTACCTCTCTCAGCATGGAGAAGGTAATATGTCATCTAGTTCATTGTGGCATGCAATATTTGGTCATCTAAATTATAACAGTGTTCGTTTGTTGAGAAATAATGGTGTATTTGGCTTGCCCACCATTCCTAAAGAGAAGAATAAATGTGATGCATGTATATTAGGGAAACATAGTAAGCTTCCATTCCATGAATCTAATTTCAGAGCAAGTAGGAAATTAGAGTTAGTACATTCTGATTTGTGTGGCCCAATGCCAACTCCTTCAGCAAATGGGAACAAGTATTTTATGACATTTGTTGATGACTACTCAAGAATGTGCTCGACATACTTTTTAAAGACAAAATCAGAAGCATTTCAAACATTCAAAGACTTTCATGCATTGATTGAAAAACAAGCACAATCAAAAATTGGTACACTTCGTATTGATAATGGAAAAGAATACACTTCAAATGCTTTTGAAGCTTATCTTCGTCGACATGGAATTGCACATCAGACTATCGTTCCCTACAATCCTCAACAAAATGGTGTAGCAGAGAGAATGAATAGAACCATAATGAATATGGTTTGCTCAATGATGTTTTTCAAGAATGTAAAACTAATGTTTTGGGGTGATGCAGTAATATGTGCAGCATATTTGAGAAATAGAAGTCCATCAAATGCACTTGATAACAAGACTCCACATGAAATGTGGTTTGGCCATCTCCCTTCAGTCAGGAATTTCAGAGTTTTTGGTTCCACCTGTTATGCCTTGATTCCGAAGGAGCAACGAAACAAGCTTGGTGCTCGAAGCAGAAAGTGCATTTTCCTAGGGTACGAAGAATACTCCAAGGCATACTGTCTGTATGATGAGGTAAACAAGAAATTTGTTATTTCCAGAGATGTCATTTTTCTTGAGACTAATAAAAATGACCAGTCAATTGAGAGGCAGCTTGATCATCTGGAAAATTATCCTCATCCAAAGAACTATTATGAAAATGAATATGAAATTCCAAATCTTGAAGGGGGGATTCCTATT
>LPNX011203655.1:106757-144193 GCA_001517045.1 Pseudotsuga menziesii
GCGGGAGGGGAAACTCAACCGTCTTGTAAATTGTATAAATATTTTCATTTGGCTATGTAATACCATGAATCGGGAGTTATTACCAACACATACCAATGCCACTAACAATCATAATAAAAGCACATCTCATACCTTGTTCTATCTCATAAAGCACATCTCATAACTTGCACGATTACGCACCAAACCCTAGTTGGACATCGCATACCTTGTCTTGACCCTAATTGGAGCATGCACAACTTGGTGACTCATGAAAGCCTAGTTGGTGCATGCAAGTATTGGTGATCATGTGTTTCTAGTTCACTCTCCTAACTTGCATGATTGCGCACCAAACCCTAGTTGGACATCTCATACCTTGTCTTGACCCTAGTTGGAGCATGGAATTTGGTGACTCATGAAAGCCTAGTCGGTGCATGCAAGTATCAAGGTGATCATGTGTTTGTAGTTCACTCTCCTAACTTGCATGATTTCTCACCAAACCCTAGTTGGACATCTCATAGCTTGTCTTGACCCTAATTGGAGCATGCACAACTTGGTGACTCATGAAACCCTAGTTGGTGCATGCAAGTATTGGTGATCTCATGTGTTTGTAGTTGACTCTCCTAAATTTCACGATTGCTCACCAAACCCTAGTTGGACATCTCATAGCTTTTCTTGACCCTAATTGGAGCATGCACAACTTGGTGACTCATGAAAGCCTAGTTGGTGCATGCAAGTATTGGTGATCTCATTTGTTTGTAGCTGACTCTCCTAACTTGCATGATTTCTCACCAAACCCTAGTTGGACATCTCATACCTTGTCTTGACCCTAGTTGGAGCATGCAACTTGGGTGACTCATGAAATCCTAGTTGGTGCATGCAAGTATTGGTGATCATGTGTTTGTAGTTCACTCTCCTAACTTGCATGATTGCTCACCAAACCCTAGTTGGACATCTCATACCTTCCAGTTCCAATGCTAGTTCCAACTTTATACTTACTGACATGCATATCAAAGAAAATTAAGATGCCCTGTGATTCTAAAATTCAGATCACTTTGATATGCACCATCAAGGAAACCCATGACTTTGATATGTAAGCTACCATGGGAAAATAATTAGATGTACATGTGTTTAGTGTATTTTTTGAGAAAATGCTTGAATAAGAACTTAATTCTTGAACAAAAGAATGGTTTTTTCCTCAAGTAGAATTAAGAACTAAGTTCATCCCTAGACAAATCCCCCATATGACCATGTACAAATAATTACTTTATGGTGATTTGTAGTTCTATTTTTCCATACGAATGCCACTAACAATCATAATAAAAGCACATCTCATACCTTGTTCCGTCTCATAAAGCACATCTCATAACATGCATGATTACGCACCAAACCCTAGTTAGACATCTCATACCTTGTCTCAAGACCCTAATTGGAGCATGCAACTTGGTGACTCATGAAAGCCTAGTTGGTGTGCATGCAAGTATTGGTGATCATGTGTTTGTAGTTCACTCTCCTAACTTGCATGATTGCTCACCAAACCCTAGTTGGACATCTCATACCTTGTCTTGACCCTAGTTGGAGCATGCAAAATGGTGACTCATGAAAGCCTAGTTGGTGCATGAAAGTATTGGTGATCATGTGTTTCTAATTCACTCCCCTAACTTGCATGATTGCGCACCAAACCCTGGTTGGACATCTCATACCTTGTCTTGACCCTAGTTGGAGCATGCAACTTGGTGACTCATGAAAGCCTAGTTGGTGCATGCAAGTATCAGGGTGATCATGTGTTTGTAGTTCACTCTCCTAACTTGCATGATTGCTCACGAAACCCTAGTTGGACATCTCATAGCTTGTCTTGACCCTAATTGGAGCATGCACAACCTGGTGACTCATGAAACCCTAGTTGGTGCATGCAAGTATTGGTGATCTCATGTGTTTGTAGTTGACTCTCCTAACTTGCATGATTTCTCACAAAACCCTAGTTGGACATCTCATACCTTTTCTTGACCCTAGTTGGAGCATGCAACTTGGTGACTCATGAAAGCCTAGTTGGTGCATGCAAGTATTGGTGATCATGTGTTTGTAGTTCACTCCCCTAAATTGCATGAGTGCTCACCAAACCCTAGTTGGACATCTCATACCTTGCCAGTTACAATGCCAATTCCAAATTTATACTTACTGACATGCATATCAAAGAAAATTAAGATGCCCTGTGATACTAAAAATCGGATCACTTTGATATGCACCATCAAGGAAACCCATGACTTTGATCTCTATAGCTACCATGGGAAAAGAATTAGATGTACATGTGTTTAGTGTACTTTTTGAGACATATCATACCTTGTCTTGAACCTAATTGGAGCATGAAAATTGGTGACTCATGAAAGCCTAGTTGGTGCATGCAAGTATTGGTGATCATGTGTTTGTAGTTCCCTCTCCTAACTTGCATGATTGCTCACAAAACCCTAGTTGGACATCGAGCATACCTTGTCTTGAACCTAATTGGAGCATGCAAATTGGTGACTCATGAAATCCTAGTTGGTGCATGCAAGTATTGGTGATCATGTGTTTCTAGTTCCCTCTCCTAACTTGCATGATTGCTCACCAAACCCTAGTTGGACATCTCATACCTTGTCTTGAACCTAGTTGGAGCATGCAACTTGGTGACTCATGAAAGCCTAGTATTGGTGATCTCATGTGTTTCTAGTTCCATCTCATACCTTGTCTTGACCCTAATTGGTGCATGCAAGTATGAAAGCCTCTAGTTGGATTCTGATTTGTACACGGCAATGTAATTAAATGTATATACTAAACTAAAAACTTCAAGAAATGTAAATTTCAACAACTCGAGAGCTTGTTATTTTCTGAACTATATTTGGTGGTGTCTAAAGACATCATTCTTGGCGCCTCCAATTTTCCGTAGATGGTGTTTGTATCCTAGGAACACAAAAGGCTAGACATTAGTAACATCATAAGAAAGAAAAGAGAACCCAATGAAAATGTGCAAACATGGTTTAAATAACCCACTTAACAATGCACTCATACAAGTAGGCCATCCGGATCATCTTTGGTGCCAATGGTGTCCATCAATCTTTTGTGCTCTATATGAGGTAGAAAGTATCGTACATGTGACCTATTTTTGTGAGCAAGTGTGCAGAGCTTGACGTTTGTACCAACTACTAGGTTGGTGAAGTGGTATACAATAGCTCCTGGTCTATGATCCTAATATACATACCCACCCTTCCTTTTCTGTTGTGCTACAAGTGACAAGTACTCCCCTTTTATAACCATCGAGCCAGTTGGGAATTCAATATTTTCATCATCTGTAATAGGTTCTCGAAGGGTTTGTTTCCCCTCTAAGCAACATGCCAACCAATAGTCAAAACACCATTCATTATTTTTTGGGGCAACCACTACATATATCTGACCTGTGAAAGGAAATAGGTCAAGTTAACAATACATTTTGTAAATAAGGTCTTGCATTTCTAATTTCTACATAAATTAAATTCTACAAAGGTCGAGTAAACAATACATAAATAAATTTTCTTATTTAGGTACTACTCATGTACCTGCTTGTATGAGATCCGATATGTTATCATAGTCTCTAGAAATATGTGTCTGATCATCTTCCAAATGGTCTATTTCATTACCCCCGTTGAAATTGGTGCCAAGTGTCACTCGATCCCATGTATCAATGGTATCAGTATGCTCACAATCACCCCATTCACAAATGCTACAGGAACTACAAAAGCAAGCCTTCAATCTTGTCCAAATTTGTAGGGCCGAGTTGTCTGAGCTTCTAATTGAATGAAACTGTCGAGTTCCATGCACTGTGTTCACCCGAGGTGTTTGTGATCGGTCCACATTTGTAACCTCCCAGAATATTCTTTGCACTAAGTGTTTCCTTCTTGCTTGTTCTCCCATGACAGATGCACACCATTGGACTATAGATGCAGCGTCTTGAAGCCAAGCACCTGTAAACTTCATCTCTTCCCTTCAAAGGGTAGTTTTAATGCATGCACTAGCACCATCGTGCTCTCCTTTTCCATGACCAGTTTCAAAGTATTTCCATACATGTGGCACCTTGTATTTTAGGTGCAACAAACACAACCATTCAAATACATGTTCATTCTTGAACTGTCCAACACAACCATCTGACCAAATGAAATGATGATAAAATGGTATATCCATAACTATCACGTGGTCATAGAATAATTTAAAGCAATGTTGCACGTAATGGATGTCATGGGTATGGTCTTGACTTATGTAGAAGTGACTTTCTTTCAGTATCACAAGTTTCTCTTCACTGCTATCTTGCCCATGTCGATACGTGATATGCACCATTATGCTCACCTGCTCTGATTGATAGTATTGACTTTGAATTTCATTTTGTGGTTGTAGGGTGTAATTTTCAGCAAAGTCAACCATTGATAGTATTGTTCCAAGAGGGAAGGTGTCCTGGCATATTATGAATTGCTCATCTTGCCACCGTGCCATATCGACATGTTGAATGTACTGTTGGATCTTTCCACAAAACTCTGGAATAAAATCACATACTCGCACCTGGTACATGAATGTTAATATGTCAATAAACCACATAAAAAATGTGTGTACATGAATATTAATTTGTCAATATTCAAGAATTTACCTGTGAATTCACCAATTTAATCTTCATGCTTTCTTTCCCATCATTTAGCTGATATGTCTCATACTGATAGTTCTGCTTCTCAACAATTGCATTCCCGAATGCTTGATCTTCACTTTCATGGATGAAATCAGACCATAAGGATAGCCCACCACAATTGTTGCAAGAACCGTCTACACATTGTTTTAAGTAATGTGTCTTCCCATCTTCCCTCGAACACATGATGCTATGGATGAAATCTCTGGATGACATTGGTGGTACTGTACTTGAGCATTCCTGCACATGGTTAGGATGCAAAAAACGACGTATATGTGCAAATGTATGGTAATATAGGTCAAACTCTATGTGGTATCTACAACAACAAGTGTTTCGGATGGTATTGATTCTAACATACTAAGGCTTGCATTTTTTAAAAGATCTTTGCCCGATCCTTAGCTCTACGTGGGAAACTTTAAACATCTCAAACAATTGAGTTTGTGTCATGTCAAGATAATGCTTAACATGAGGTTCAGTGTGATGAGAACCCCTACAATGTTTTAACGCATCCTTCGTGTTAGAAGAAGGCTTAGTGTTATCATGCCAAAACGTTTGCACTAGGCCCTTCACTGCTTCGACTAACTTCATGTCTTTGCGGGGAAACCTACCGCTAAATGCCCATAATGTTTCCATTTGTCCCTCTACATCAAGGTTGTCTCTTCTTACTGAATATTTTTTAAGTGTCTTTGGATGTAAAGGAACAATTTATGATGTGCATTTAAGTAAACGACATTGTCTTGTGGATCTACATACAATTGATTCAGCCAATACACAATGAGCCACATTACAGTCTTTTGAACGAGTTTTTTTACCAATCGATGTGAATGTAGTAGCAAGAGATTTAACAATGTGATTACTTGATTCCATATTCTTCATTGTTGTTATGCCTAAATTTGTTGTTATTGCCATATTTCTAGATTTAAGCAAAGCTAAAAACAGTTGGCATTTACTGGCTTCGGATTTGTTATCAAAATATTGTTTCATTATTTGAGAAGAATGACGAAGGATAGTGTGTTTAGCCACCTTACCTTCCATGGAAGTCAATCCGCTCTCGTCCACTTGTATTTGTTTAGGAGTTCTCTTTCGTTTTGATGCAAAATTTCTTGCCGTTTGAAATGTTGGAGTGACGTTTACATCCACTACCGGCTCACAACTTCGATTAGGAGATTGAACCACCGAACATGGTTGTTGCTAAGTCACATTTACATCGGGAGTAACATAATTATTGAACTCTTCACAAGATTGTCCGTCTACTAATGGATGAATAATATCAACTTCCATATAACCAGCTTCTTTTAATGTTGCATTATCTTCCTTAGCCTCTACGTCAGGTATCTCTTGAGGGGGAATGGGAACTATTTGCTCATGTAATGAATGCCGAAGATTTCTTGAATCTTCCCTTTTTTGTTTTTTATTTTCTACTTCTTCCGGTGTAAGCACCTTCCTTGCTGAATTTCTTCCTCTATTACGTACATTCCCCATTGAAATCCACCCAAACCTGTACAAAACTATGCAATTATGTAAGTAATGATAAAAAATTGCATGTCCAATAGTTCTCTGTGCACAGGTTTAGATGAATTATGTCTTTTGATACGTTAAAGGTGGCCAACATGATGCCACCCTACATTTTCTATAAAACATATATCGCATATGCGATATAACGCACCTCCGATATATCGCATATGTGATATTGAATTCCATTTTTTTAATGAACGGACATGGTTTTACATGTTTTTCATAACGCATTCCCGATATATTGCATATGCGATTTAGTGCTTAATGAAAATGTGTAATTTACATTTATCTAGATATGATGAGGATGAGGTTGATGAACATTGAGGGTGTCCATGAGCATGATGATGATGAGTATGAGGGTGAGTGTGTCGATGATGATGAGGATGATGATGATGATGATGATAAGGATGAGGATGATGATGACGATGAGGATGATGATGATGATGGCCATGATGATGATGATGAGGATGAGGGTGATGGTGATGATGAAGATGAGGGATGATGATGACGATGATGATGATGAGGATGAGGGTGACAATGAAGATGATGGTGAACAATGATGGTGATGAGGAGGAGGATGATGACTATGATGATGAAGATGAGGATGAGGGTGATGGTGATGATGAGGATAAGGGTGATGGTGACGATGATGATGATGAGGATGAGGGTGATGATGAAGATGAGGGTGAACAATGATGGTGATGATGAGGAGGAGGATGACTATGATGATGATGATGAGGATGAGGGTGATGGTGATGATGAGGATGAGGGATGATGATGATGATGATGAGAATGAGGATGGTGATGATGATGAGGATGATGGTGACGATGAAGATGATGGTGAACAATGATGGTGATGATGAGGAGGATGATGACAATGATGATGATGAGGAGGATGAGGGTGATGGTGATGATGATGATGATGATGATGACCATCATGATGATGATGAGGATGAGGGTGATGATCAGGAGGAGGAGGAGGATGAGGATTATGATGATGATGATGATGATGATGATACAGATGTTGAGGATGTTGAGGATGAGGGTGTCGATGAAGATTATGAGGATGAGGATGATGAGGAGGAGGAGGAGGAGGAGGATGAGGGTGATGATGATGATGAGGATGAGGGTGATGATGATGAGGATGATGATGATGATGACAAGGATGGTGATGATGATGATGATGACGACGAGGATGGTGATGATGATGACGATGAGGATGATGACGAAGATGATGGTGAACAATGATGGTGATGATGAGGAGGAGGATGACTATGATGATGATGATGAGGATGAGGGTGATGATGATCATGATGAAGATGAGGGTGATGATGATGATGATGAGGATGAGGATGAGGATGATGATGAGGAGGAGGAGGAGGAGGAGGAGGAGGATGTTGAGGATGTTGAGGATGAGGGTGTCGATGAAGACGATGAGGATGAGGATGATGATGAGGAGGAGGAGGAGGATGATGATGAGGATGAGGGTGATGATGATGATGATGATGATGATGATGATGATGATGATGAGGATGGTGATGATGATGATGATGATGACAATGAGGATGGTGATGATGACGACAACAAGGGTGACGATGAAGATGATGGTGAACAATGATGGTGACGATGAGGAGGATGGTGACTATGATGATGATGAGGAGGATGAGGGTGATGATGATGATGATGACCATGATGATGATGATGAGGATGAGGGTGATGATGATGATGATGATGAGGATGAGGATTATGATGATGATGAGGATGAGGATGAGGATGTTGATGATGTCGAGGATGAGGGTGTCGATGAAGATGATGAGGATGAGGATGATGATGAGGAGGAGGAGGAGGAGGAGGAGGGTGATGATGATGATGAGGATGAGGATGAGGGTGACAATGAAGATGATGGTGAAAAATGATGGTGATGAGGAGGAGGATGATGACTATGATGATGATGATGAGGATGAGGGTGATGATGATGATGATGATGATGATGATGATGATGACCATGATGATGATGATGAGGATGAGGGTGATGATGATGATGATGATGATGATGATGATGATGACCATGATGATGATGATGAGGATGAGGGTGATGATGATGAGGAGGAGGAGGAGGAGGAGGATTATGATGAGGATGAGGATGAGGATGTTGATGATGTTGAGGATGAGGGTGTCGATGAAGATCATGACCATGATGGTGATGACGATGACCATGATGATGATGACAATGATGATGATGATGATGATGATGATGATGATGATGACCATGATGATGATGATGAGGATGAGGGTGATGAACGATGATGAGGAGGATCGAGGTTGATGATGATGAGGATGAGGGTGATGATGATGATGAGGATGAGAGTGATGATGAAGATGATGATGAGGATGATGGTGATGATGAGGAGGATGATGAATATGATGATGAGGATGAGGATGAGGCTGTCGATGAAGATGATGATGATGGTGAGGATGAGGGTGATGAACAATTGTTGTACAGGATTATACACCTAATAACCTAAGGTCTCGGGTTACCAACATACTCAATTTATTGCAGAGAATTGACTCTTAAAGCACAGAATAAGAAATAGGAAGATTAAAGGACTTACTTGTTAAACGAAGGTCGATCCTTGCTAATCTTCTTCTTCTCTGTTCCACTTCCAAAGTCTTCAGGATTGTTCCTCTTTCACCTGTCAAGAAACACTTTTCCAGATACAAGATGATTCATATACTCATAAACAGGTTAGATAAATCACATATATATGCATAAACATTTATCAAACCACAAGACATGAAACACATATGGAAGAAGTAATCTCTTTATTATCAATAATAGAAAGAGTTTAGATACAACCCAACGCCTGAGACAAGGACTCCTCTACAACCAAAGGATTCTGAGTTCACTGCTCCAAAGACTTCTATATAAACTCCACCAGCATAACTTTTCTCTCCAAGTGTAAGTCATAGACACCCTCCCCAAGGCCTGTATTTATATGGGTGAAATAAGGCAGTTCTCGAAGGTTAGGGAGGTTACAGCAGTTAAAAAAATTAAGTTAAATAACTTAACTAATCTCCCATTAGTGCGAGTGTTTTTATGTTTTAATGTTGAGATACATTCGTGGGTCTGTAGTAGAGCAACCCGCGAATGACTCGCGACTATGTATAAGCGCAACCTGCGAATACATGTATTCGCGACTTGCTGAACGGGAGACTCGCGAGTGATGCGCGAGTTGTATAAAATGATAGTCGCGAATACATCTCAATATAGGTAAATAACAAAGTAACTAGGTGGATGGTAAAAGAATGTATTTCATGACAAGCCAATCTATAGTGTTTTGGGCAAACCTCTATCCATAAGTGTCCTTTTGTGTGCCAACATGAGGGATTTCGGCACTCGGATGGAGAGGTGCCATTCAGGTGTATAACAGATGCCCCCTAATGTGTGAGGTTAGAGGGGAACGATGGCCGAAATACATTATAATGTCTATCTTTGGAGAACTCAGAAATCCAATGGAGCAGAGAGAGTACCTGAAACAAAGCATAGTAATGTCATATACAAAGTTACATCTGAGGATGCTATGTTCAATTTACTGGAACATTAGCTCCTTTACAATATTTGATTACATCATATGATACGGGTATAAAACCACGTATATTACAAAGGTGGATCGAAGCCACAATATATAATAATGATGAGTCTTCAAAGATCTGGAAGCTATGTAGATAGATCGAACATATTCTTGCACAACTTAGTCTATATGTGAGAGACTAAGGTCTTCATAAAAGATCCCAAAGAACCAGTACAATCCAAGCCATGTGAATAAGCGTAAGCTGAAGTCGAACATGGAGAGAATTCAACAGTTTGTCAATCAATAGGTGATAATTGACAACTGAAGCAAAGGAGTTCACCAATGATGAAAGTGAATCCATAGGTACGATTGTCAAAAATCTAGGTATTCATCATCAGGAAGTACTGAAACGAAACCATGCTGTGATAAGGAAGGCAACAGATCCTCCAACGGATGACAAGAGTGACTAGGAACTGGGCAAAAGAAGGGAGACACAAATAGATAGCAGATATAACAATGATGGAATCAAGTTATAGATCAGACATTGGGTAAAGTCCTTGAACAGTGATCACAACATAGAGATGACCCAACGCAGCATACAATAGATAGATAGAACAACTAGACTTATCTGTCATGTAGGAGACATGATCAGATTCCCCAGGTATAATGGACAAGAGGAGGAGTAAGAAAATCAAAGTGATAGCTGAACACAAGTGTATACTGAAACATGGATATCGGAAAACAAAGAGTGCTATGTTCAAGGACAACATGCTGCCATTACTGAAAATAAGAGAAAACTTCTTCCTTACCTTCCCTGTTAAATTTTAACGAGTCCAGGAAAGTAAACTCGGTTCCCTCTTCATTTTTTAACAAGCTTGAAGAGATGGGAAAATAATGCTTGATACACTGATCCGTGGATTTAATGAGCCCGAACTAGTACATGCTCAAATGGTGTTTTCACATTTAGAGAGTCTGAAAACTCCAAAGAAGACTCCAGGGGGGTCCTTTTTCGTCCAAATTAGTCTCCTGAGGCCGAAAAAGTATAAAACAAACCACAGAAGAACTCTCTTAACTTCCGAAGAAGAAAAGGCGCACCTTTTTCGTACTTAGTCAGGGAGGTCTGAAAAAGGTTAAATTACCACCTACCCAATGCTCCTTCCAGAACAGCATAAGATAGCTTGAGTTTTACGAGTGTGAAGGAAAGCAAGATCACTCGGAAAGATCCATTTGGTTACGAGAAATGGGGCTTACAACAATAAACCCGTTGCTTTGTTCTTTAGTGTTTAACAAGCATGACAAAGACACAAAGTACACTCGAAATATTTTTCATGTTTGGGTCCAGAGCACGAAAAAGAGAAAACTAAGCTCAAAACGTGTGTTCCTTTTCCATGAATTTAGTCCCTTAGGTCCGAAAAAGTGATAAAACTATACCTGAGAATACTCTTCTCAATTCAAAAGAAAAGAGATTGGTCCTTTCTCGTATTATTCCGCATGGTCCGAGAAAGAGATAACCTACCACCAATGCGGATGCCCGTTCACATATTCTTAACGAGCTTGAACGGACGAGATAACTCGACAGTCAAGTCTGTTTTGAAGGAGTCAGACTTGGGCCTAAAGAAACTCCATAAGGTCGGGGAGTCCTATAAAGGGATAGCTTGTAAAAAGAGATTCAGAAGAAGCTCTATTTGGCGTGAAAAATAGCTATGAGGAAACCCCTGGGCCTGAAACAGTGACGGCATGAGTATCAAAGGATGGTAAAGGCATAATAAGATGACACTCATGAAATAAGGATCCTAGCCATGGAAGAACAATGGTAGAGACAAGGGACTAATGGCTTAGGATACCATAGTCCGTGGAAAAACGTTGAATACTAAGGTTAATGTGGAGTGATAAGATACCAACATGTGTTGGAGATAGCAAAACCACCCTATAGAAGTATCAACACTTTGTAAATGTTGGTAAACCTGTTCCAAGGCACAAAGAGGGTGATATTAGTCAATTGACATTTCAAACTATACAAAAAGACCCACTTTATGAAATTTTATTTCTATAAATAGCTTGAAAAATAAAACATTTCTCACCATTTGCACTTTTTGGACCAAAAAGGAAAGTTTACCCTCTATCTTTGATCGATTACCGTGGACAATTGGACCGTTGGAATTCAGATTCGTTAGCTTCAGGTAACTCTACACCAAAAACCCTTCAATTTGATCCAAACAAATATCAAAATTAATGGTTAATTCAGTATTTTACATCATCCCAAATTACATAAGGGCGCATTCACGGGTTGCAAAGAGTAAAATTCATGAATACGCGTTTTACTCGCGAGTTGTCGAACTAGGAAGTCGCGAATGACTCGCGGCCTGCCTAACTAGACAATCGCGAGTGCTGCACGATGGGTGAAAACTCAAAATTAATGCTCAATTTTTTATTTTTAAAGATGAAATACTGAATCAAGTTGTGTGTATTTTCCAGGAAAAATATGGTGCTGGAGTGGAGGGAAAGAGAACATGAAATAATGGATCATGCAGTGCTCCAAAGCGCAGTAATAATACAAGCATTGAGAACTTGCGGGCTGCTGAAGTTCTTTTGCACATCACCCATGCGGTCAAATGTCCGCTTACTGGAATTCATGGTCAACTACTGGGATCATGACATGGGGATGTTTAATCTTCAAGGTGAGACTTTGGAACTTACCGTAGAGGATATATATTTCATAACCGGGTTATCACAACGGTGGGCACCGGTGAACTTGGAGGGCACTGGCAGGGGCGGAGACCCCTTGAGTGTCCAAAACTATGTTGACATGTTCTGTACACCAGGTACGCAAAAGAGGGGCAGCAGTGTTATTATTGCAGACATCCAGGATTTCACACTCCAGGTACTAGCTAGTACTATTGTGAGACTGGCGGTATCATCAGGGTTGCATATGGCCACCAGGAATCAAATGAGGGTGGCGGTTGATTGCTTTAAAGGTGCCCTCTATGATTGGTGCTCGGGAGTGATCCCCATCATGAAGAGGCAACTTTCTGACTGTAGGAGAGGAAGACGCAAGAACTTTGGTTATGCCAGCATACTAGTAGCGTTCTTCTTCGAGAGGGTACCAACTATGAGCTCTGCAATACCACTACAGGTCCGACATCCACGTCAGCCGAGGCTGAGCTGGTGGGGAGATATCTTCCTCCGTCAAGGAGGAGGAGACATAGTACATAGCGTCTACGATGATGACTTTTATGTATGGTGGGAACGGTAGCTGTCGGCGTTGGAGCAGTTTCCATACGCTGGGATGGATTTCCGAGGTGATCCAGACCTTGTCCTCCCTCTAGGAGGAATATGGGGCGAGATGGTTAAGTGATTTTTTAATTTTTTATCATTTTCAAATTTTTATGAATTTTCAAATGATAGAATATATACATATGTACAAGTCCTAATCCTAGTCATGCGTCAAAATGCAGATATTGGACCAGTCCGCCCTGAAGGGCACCTGCAGATGTTCGTGCGACTGATTGTAGGAGGAGACCCAGGATTGGTTCGGGTACTAGAGGGGAAGCTGGCCAGGATGACCCAGCGAGTACCTACGATACGGATTGAGCACATACCTACAGCCATGCAGGAGTTTGTAGTAGGGGTTCCACCGACATGGCTACGATTGTTCAGGCGAGTAGCTAGAGCAGTAATTGTCTACAGAGATGCGGTGGAGGCTGCTGAAGCTGAGGAGGCTGAGGAAGCCAGGGTGCCTAGAGATCACGGGGACCAAGGTGGTCCTAGTGGCCATGGCGGGCAGGCTTAGTTCTAGGGCATTTTAATGGATGATGATCCACATTTTGTATATTTTGTATATGACGAGATCTACAGATCAGACTCGATCTATCTACAGACAGATATTTTACATATATATATATATATATATAGATTTTTGCTTGTCGGCTTATTTACAAGTGTTCTTTACATGTTTGCTGTATATTTTATGAAATGTGTGTGAGATGCCAATCCAAAATATAATTAGCATATGCATCAGTCAATGAATTTTGATTACGTGGAATATGATTAAAAGTAATAACTTCAAAATTTCTTTCCAATAAACGAATTTGCATGAACTGACGTAACAAGGTAGGATTTCGTACCTGATAAGCTCGATTGAGCTGGGAAACTACCAACTGAGAATCCAAACGGACTTCAAGTTGGATGATGCCATGTGACAAAGCATCCCATAGGAGCTCAATAACAGCCCTATACTCAGCAACATTATTAGAAGCAGGACCAAGACAAGCACCACCCACGGAAACAAGCTGTTCTGTGGGAGAATAGATAACCCATGCTACCGAAGCCAAGTTGCAAGTGTGACGGCTGGCGCCATCAGCGAAACCTACATACATTTCGAAAGACATCTGCAACAACCAGCAGATAATATAAAAAACAAAACTGACAACCTAAGGTACATAAAAATACATACACTAAAATACAAGAAAAAGTGCTAAGCCTAAGCATAGTACTTCTTCAGGTAGAGCCCATTTCTAGGCTCAGGCAGCTTATTCCCATCATAATCCACTAATTCATATGCGCCTTTACTCAAAAATTTTGACACAACATAGGGTCCTAACCACATAGCCTTGAATTTTCCTGCCCCTAGAGGTTCTTTATCTTGGTCCCAAAGCAAGACAAGTTCCCCTTCAGAGAAAACCCTAGGTTTGACCGTTTTATCATATTGAGATTTAACCCTATTCTTATGAGCCTGATTTGCAGTCAACGCATCTCTACATTGCTCATCAAGGTGTTCTAGGTGTACCAGACGTTCTTCAAGCTCAGTCGTATTAGGTAACACATGAATGGCTATCTGTAAGGATGGGATTTCGCATTCAATCGGAGTGACTGCTTCCACCCCGTGAACGAGTTGGAAAGGTGAATAACCCATGGCAGTCTTAACATTAGTTCGGTAAGCCCAAAGAGCAGGATATAACATGATATGCCAATTAGAACGGGCTGTATCAATTGTTCGTTTAAGGATAGTTTTCAAAGTCGTGTTTACAGCCTCAACTTGACCATTTTCTTGCGGATAGTATGGAGAAGAATGCTCTTGTCGAAATCCGAGCATGGTGGTCAGTTCCGTCATCATGTTATTTTGAAAATGACTGCCATGGTCAGTGACAATCACTTTGGGAATACCAAACCTTGCAATAATTTGATTGAAAACAAAGAAAGATGCAGTTTCCCCGTTATCTTTGAAAGTAGGCATTGCCTCTACCCATTTCGTAAAATAGTCAACGGAAACAATGATGTATTTATGCCCCCTAGCCGAGACTGGGTTGCATGTCATGTAATAAATCCCCCATTTCATGAAGGGGCCTACCGAGACAACAGGAAATAACGGAGCAGGGTGCGACCGCATTTTTCTGGTGTAAAGCTGACCTAGATAAATTACCCCCACATGCTCCACTATGAGAATCATTTAGGACAATCTCCGCTTCCTCATGAGTAAGGTAGCGACGCAAGACGGAATCTACCCCTCGTCGATATAATGTATCTCCTATAATGAGGTAGTTCTTGGCATGAAGGTGTAACTTACGTCGTTCCTCGCTAGAGTAAGCGGTAGGGTACTTCAAAGTCTGAAGATATATAAGAATATCCCCGTACCAAGGATCAGAGGTAGATATTAAGAAGATGTGCTCATCTGGGAATGAGTCATCCTCGACCGCTACATTTTCTTCAGTGGGAAATTCTGCTATTAGCTCAGCAAAAACTAAGGACTTTTTAGACTTAGCGGACTGAAAATCCAAGTCAAACTCCTGGAGAATGACAATCCATTTGTTGTATTTTCCCCCAACAATCCGTCGGGATAAAACATATTGGAAAGGATTCACATCCGCCACTACCATGGTGGTCCTCAGTAAAATGTAATGGCGCAACCTCTGTACAGCATAGACAGCTGCTAAGGCTAACTTCTCGACGTGGGAGTACCTAAGCTCAGGTCCAGCCAAAGCATGGCTAAGATAATAAATGACATGCTCAACGAGCTTATCGTCTTCCTGAATTATCACTACCCCAATGGTTGACTCCGACGCGGCCAGATATAATATAAAATCCCTAGAATAATCTGGTGGGCGTAACGAAGGAGCCGACATCAAAGCTTTTTTCAATGCCTTGAGTGTAAGTTGTGCGGTTTCATCCCATACAAGAGGAGTGTCTTGTTTGAGCAAGTGCATGAAACCTTTAGTGATCTTGGCATAATTAACGATAAAACGTTGAAGGAAGTTGGACTTTCCTTGCAGGCTTTGAAGTTGCCTGAGAGAACGAGGAGGATGCAGATTCACAATGGCCTCAACTTTTAAAGGATCCACCTGGATGCCTCTACTAGATACGATGAATCCGAGTAATCTTCCCGACTCGACACAGAAAACACACTTGTGGGGATTCAAGCGAATTTTATAGTATCTGCATCTTTCAAAAATCAACCTCAAATGGTCTGGATGCTGGACCCTCTTACGAGAATGTGCAGGTAGGTCATCAAGGTAAGGTTCAACAATGGATTTTATGTCATGAAAAGCAAAGTTCATGGCTCGTTGAAAGGTAGCCCCAGCATTTTTCAATCCAAAGGGCATTTTTCTATATGCAAATGTACCCCAAGGGAAAATGAAAGCAGTTTTATGTTGGTCTTTCAGTTTGATTTGGATTTGATTGTGGCCGGAGGAACCATCCATAAACGAAAACACTTCACTCCCCGCACATGCATCTATGATCTGGTCAATGAATGGTGTGGGGTAGTTATCCTTGGGACAGGCTTTATTGAGGTCTCTAAAGTCAGTACAAATGTGAATTGTCCCTTGCTTTTTATCAATAGGAACAGGGTTGGATACCCATTCAGTCAAAGCTATGGGATATATAGCTTTCAAGAGCTTCTCAACTTCTGCCTTCACAGCCACCGCTTTACGCGGGTTCACGGGGCGTAATTTCTGTCGAACTGGATTGGAATCAGGATAGGTTTGGATTTCATGTTGGACAATAGATGGATCAATGCCTGGCATCTCCTCATATGACCAGGCAAAGATATCACGAAATTCCTTGAAAAGGGCAGTGTAGATGGCAATCTCCTCTGGAGAGCAGTTTGCACCTATATAGATATTTTCCACGACATCTGGGTTCATAGAGATATTGATAGGTATAGTGGCGGAAATGTTTGCCATATTCCCCTCAGCAAACACCCCTTCCCTAGGCAAAGGGTTGATAGGTGCCTCAATATCATCTGACAATCTCACCTTAAACTCTTGGTTTGCTATCTTGCTCAGATCTGGAAGAAAATAGGATCGATGATGAAGATCCTCACAAATATTATCACGTCCACTCATAGCTTCCAGGATAGCTTCATCGAAAGGAAAAACGGTATCTAAGCAATCTATGGAATATAAAGAGTTTTCTGCCCATGCGGGAAAATAGACTTCTTCCAGATCATCCAAGACTAAAAGAGGATCTGGAATGGGATCAGCAGTAGCTTCAACGATGGCTTGATAAGCTACCTCTACTGCTGATAAGGGCATTTCTGGTTCATGGGGAGTTGGGAGGACCCAAGGATCAGTCCTATCACCAACCGTAGTGATGGACTTCCCCACAGTAGTAGAACCAATGTAGTTCACCGGGGCTGGAAGGTCAAATGTGCCCATCAATTATGTGTACATTCCAGCTCCCAAGCTCAGTGCAGCAGGTTTGACCTGATCAACCAATGGAACAGTGGATTCCTTATACTCTAAACGGCCTTTTCAGGTAAAATCAAGCTGGTCAACAGTAACCAACTTTCCCTCATGTGGAAAAACCACTACACGAAGAACAGCCGATGCAACAGCAGACATTGCATAAGTCCAATTCCTTCCCATAAGTAAATTATAGTCCAAGGGAGCATCAATCACTTCAACTTCAACAGACACTGCTTTTCCTGCCAATTTAAGCTCGAAAGCCGATAGGATACCATGGGGATGGAAGGATCTTCCATCAAAAGCAGTAAGTAAAGCGTTTGATGGGACCAGCTCTGGGGATCCAAGAGCTTTCCAACAGGCCAGGGACATAACACATGTAGAGGCTCCCTCATCAACAAATGCCCTTCCAATTGTCTTACCACCATGGATGACATTTATCGATAGGGCTACATGGTAAGGTGGGCGAATTTTGACATCAGAAAGATTGAATTTCACTATGAGACTCGAAGAATCCATGCTACCTAAAGCTGCTAAGAGAGCATCCCGCTGGGCAGGACAACTCTGTAACACCTCTAAAGCTGACATTGCACATGGGGTTTGAGCTAATTATTCAACCACGGAGTAGTTTGAAGCAGCCCTAGCATTAGGGTTATGCAAAGTCTTCTTGAAAACACCTTTCGGTATCTTCGGCATAGTTTCGGCAGGCTTCTCTATCGTGAGAGGGTTGGAAGGTTCAACTACAGCTTTACCCTTCTTAGAAGTCTCAGTTTCATAGTTTTTGTTCTTGGTTTGCAACAAAGTTGAATATAGAACCATGTTGCTATAATTAGGGTCAGGGGCAGTTTGAGTGGCCCCTGCTACATTAGAAGCTGAAGCAGAATTTTGTCCTTGGGGAAACGGGTCCTTCAGGACAGCCGGTTGTTGAGATTTGAGCAACTTCTGGGCTTGATCCATAAGGGAACAAAGGTGAGTAAGGTGGTCCTCTTGGCACAACTTACAAGGGAACTTGACCTTCTTCTTTTCTTTTTTGCCCCCATCAACATTGTTCGCAGGTTTGGGCTTGTTTTGGTTTCCCTCTCCTTTCTTACCTTTCTTCTTCTTCCCGCCGGGTTGCTGATTGCCCTTAGAAGAAGTTTGCGCAAAAACATTTGCATTTTGGGGAGAGGGGGCAGCCTTTGCTGCCTCCGCCGTAGAATGTTTGACAGAAAACTGGTGAAGTTGTTTAGTTAAAGACTCTACGGTGGGAGAGTTGATAGACCCAACCACACCATCGGCATGGGGTCCAGGCTTAGGCTTCTCCACCTTGTACGAAGGCCTCGGTGCCTCAGGGATAATCTCATACAAGATCCCAGACTGTGAGTAAATCAAGTCTAACTGCTGGGCCCTGAGTATGGCTTCCTCTTCATTCGTTACTCCTGATGTGGAAACATCCTTAGATAAGTATGGAAATAGTGATTTAAGGAACCATTCTAACAGAAACTCAGGAGGAATGGTGGCTTTGATAAGGCTCTTTCGCCTCCTCCACTCTTGGATATGATCCGAGATGTGGGTAGCCTTGTTTTGTCTAAAAGTAGACAACAAGTCCGTTCCGAAATCGTATCAAACCGGAAGCTGAAAGTGGCTAAGGAAAGCACTAGCCAAATCCCAGAAACTACTAAAGGCAACAGAAGGCAATTCGATATACCACTTAGCCGCCGTACCAGTCAAGGTCCTCTGGAATAGCCTCAATCTAATTTAATCCTCATTCAACAAATTGGAAGAACACCATAAGTGAAAAGTGGTAGCATGTGCCCCAGGATCTTCACCAGCTTTACCTTCGAACTTAGGGATGTCCGAGGGTAATTTGGTGGGAACAGGTGGCCACAAGGGGTCATGCCTCACCGGTTCATTCATCAACTTTGACAAGTCTGGCAAGTTTAAAGTTGCCAGAAAAGGAAGTTTGGGCCTAACCGGGGTAGTAAATGTGCTAACTTGGGGATTCGAGGGACCTGCCCCCGAATGCCCATGGGTAAAAGTGGGGTTTCCCCCAGTCACCGGTTGTGAAGTGGGAAGGTTGCTTTGAAACGGATTCCATCCATAAGCCACAGGATTTTGTGTGGGAGGTGCAGTGTAAGTGTTTCGAGCCGTGCCCATAGAAGCAGGGGTCTGAAAGACTGGAGCATGTATCCCTCCGCTAAACAACGAAAAGGGAGAGCTTGTATATGGGACCGAAATAGGGGTTTGGAAGCTCTGCCCGTAAGAGGTGTTGCTCCCAAACTGCACTCCTACATATGAAGGAGATGGACCTATGTATGGACTGGATGGGGGAATGTGCCCCCCACCCCAAGGAAATCCTTGGACATAAGTCGAGGATCCTACCGGACCACTCTGGGTAGCGTAAGGGAAGGAAGAAGGAATGGTAGGTATACTGGGGATCCCAACAACTGTGTTACCAGAAGTTCCTCCTATGTTTGAGTGAACCGGTGGTTGAACCACCTGGCTCGCTGGAGTCAAAGGTGTATAAGGAAAACTAGATCTAGGGGTACTGACCGGGGGAGGTAGCACCCCTTCAACCGAAATGGTTGAGGTAAACACAAAAGAACTTTCTTCCACAGAAGACATGACTCTACCCACAAGTACACCTAGCACTGGTGAATCAAAAGGCTTAACCTAGACGATCACAGGATCGTTTAAGTCAGTCAAGGGGGAGTTAAAATTTATTGCAAACTCGTCAATCTGCAATTCTTCTATCCCAACTGTGTCAAGATTGAAACGGTTAGCAATGAGTTTCAGTTCACCAAGCACTTCACTTGTTCCTACAGGTTCAAATGAACCCTCTGTGTCTAATCTCCGCCTTTGAGGTAAAGGTGGAGGCTCCAATGCAGTGATAGGAGGAAGGTTTCTCAACCTTCTTGACCTTCTAACAATTTGGTCCTCCAGAATTAAATATTTGACAAATCACACCCTAAGGCCAACTAAACACAAGCAAAACCACAGAGCATACACTAAAAGTTCCTAGAGTGTTAAGCAATCAAACCAGGGTAAAAGATATACTTTCCCGAAGAAAGCTGATGAATGATTACTTGGCGTCCTTGAGGTGGTTCTTAGGCACAAGTGGAGGAATCACCCACCGCCCTCCTACACTTTCCACAAAGGTTACCTTCCAAGCCCATTCAAGGTGAACCAGAAATATCCTTCCGGTTTACCTAGGTATGAACCCTAAAAGACAAGAGACTAAAGGCTACCTTGGCAATACCAGCTGTCTCAGGGGACAGTCGTCAACCGAACTCGTACACATGGGCAGGGTAGCTGAGCCTGAAACTCTGTCTAGGATAGAATCCCCAGATGCGTAAAAGTCCTGGGTTACGTTTTGACAAGGATTCGGAGGGTTATCTCCTTTGTCCAAGCCTCCACGCGGCCTAGTGCTTAACTCCCGTTTGAGAGGAGCTTCCCAGATACAGTGATACAGTCAAGGATTTCCCTAAAGAAAGGTCCACTACGTCCGATTTTATAACTTGTGGGAATTTTACACTCCGTAGCCCACAAGTCTAGCCTAAGCTAGTAGGTGAAAGGCCCCTAAAAATAAAAACTTACTAGTAAATTTTAATTTATGTGTTTATTTTAAAGGGTTGTTCTTTACTCAAGAGGTAATGGAGTGGTATACTGTATGATGTTTTGACTCAAACAAGAAACAAATGAAAGTAAAGGTGAATTCAAAGCAAAATTACCATAAAAACAAACTTCTTTTTTATTTTTGCAAATATGTATTGATGAAATGAAAGCTACGATGAAAGAAACTAAGCCTATGTTTTTGTAGTTTTTTGATATAATATTTTTAAATTTGAAATGAACACTACTTATGCAAAAATTACAATTCAAAAGCTTTAACTATGTTTTCTTTTCACTTTTAAAAATAATCAAAAACTCTACTATGCATCTACAATGCACAAAGCTTGAGCAAACTTGACACTTATAAACTGTAAAAAAGCAATAGGCTGAAGCAAACAGGCTAACAGGACCAAAAGACAACCAATGAAGGAAGGCTAGGAACCCTAGCTTGGGTGCAAACAATGACAAAGAATCAATGCAGACTTACAAAGGCAAGTGAAAACCAGCAACTGTCAGAAGACAGACTGTAAAAACTGAGCCCAAGACCCTAATCACTGATCTGGACTAAGACACTTTAACCCACTACCCAAACAGGCCAAAACACTTCAGTATGCAAGCGGTAAATAAACCAAGCAAAAAGACTCAAGAGCTTCTGAAAAAGCAAGGAAATGTGATCACCAACAGTATTCAGACTCACTACACAGCATTCTTAAAGAAAGACCACTCAGGAACAGGGACCAAACAAAGACAAGAACAAGCCAAACTTATCTCAAAAATCCCCACTTCCAGGAGTATTTGCGACTGTCACTAAGAGCAACTCGCGAGTGACTCGCGACTGTCTAGTATAACAACCCGCGAATGCACAGTAATATTTGCGACTGTCTAGAAAGACAACCCGCGAATGGGTATAAAAAATTTCTCAGAAAACCAAGAAAAAACCCAGGACTTTCAAACGCTGAAGTAAATAAGAACCAGGATAAAAATCACAAACAGACTCACAAGCAAAACTGGTCAGGAGGACAGAAAACAACCTACAGCAGTCTGGGCTCCCCAGCGGAGTCGCCAGTTCTGTTGTACAGGATTATACACCTAATAACCTAAGGTCTGGGGTTACCAACATACTCAATTTATTGCAGACAATTGACTCTTAAAGCACATAATAAGAAATAGGAAGATTAAAGGACTTACTTGTTAAACGAAGGTCGATCCTTGCTAATCTTCTTCTTCTCTGTTCCACTTCCAAAGTCTTCAGGATTGTTCCTCTTTCACCTGTCAAGAAACACTTTTCCAGATACAATATGATTCATATACTCATAAACAGGTTAGATAAATCACATATATATGCATAAACATTTATCAAACCACAAGACATGAAACACATATGGAAGAAGCAATCTCTTTATTATCAATAATGGAAAGAGTTCAGATACAACCCAACGCCTGAGACAAGGACTCCTCTGCAACCAAAGGATTCTGAGTTCACTGCTCCAAAGAATTCTGTATAAAATCCACCAGCATAACTTTTCTCTCCAAGTGTAAGTCATAGACACCCTCCCAAGGCCTGTATTTATATGGGTGAAATAAGGCAGTTCTCGAAGGTTAGGGAGGTTACAGCAGTTAAGGAAATTAAGTTAAATAACTTAACTAATCTCCCATTAGCGCGAGTGTTTTTATGTTTTAATGTTGAGATACATTCGCGGGTCTGTAGCAGAGCAACCCGCGAATGACTCGCGACTATGTATAAGCGCAACCCGCGAATACATGGATTCACAACTTGCTGAACAGGAGACTCGCGAGTGATGCGCGAGTTGTATAAAATGATAGTCGTGAATACATCTCAATATAGGCAAATAACAAAGTAACTAGGTGGATGGTAAAAGAATGTATTTCATGACAAGCCAATCTATAGTGTTTTGGGCAAACCTATATCCATAAGTGTCCTTTTGTGTGCCAACATGAGGGATGTCGGCACTCGGACGGAGAGGTGCCATTCAGGTGTATAACAACAATGCCAATGAGGGTGATGATGATGAGGAGGATGAGGGTGATGATGAAGATGATGATGAGGATGATGGTGATGATGAGGAGGATGATGACTATAATGATGACGATGAGGATGAGGGTGATGATGATGAGGAGGAGGATGGTGATGATGACCATGATGATGATGATGACAACCATGAGGATGAGGGTGATGATGATGATGAGGATGAAGATGAGGGTGATGAGGAGGAGGAGGAGGATGAGGGTGATGATGATGATGAGGATGAGGATGAGGATGATGACCATGATGAAGTTGATGCAGATGAGGGTGATGATGAGGAGGAGGAGGATGATGATGATGACGATGATGATGATGACCATGATGACCATGTTGATGATGATGAGGATGAGGGTGATGAGGAGGAGGAGGAGGATGAGGGTGATGATGATGATGAGGTTGACAATGATGATGATGACCATGATGAAGCTGATGAGGATGAGGGCGATGAGGAGGAGGAGGACGAGGAGGAGGATGAGGACGAGGACGAGGAGGAAGATGAGGGTGATGATGATGATGATGATAACCATGATGATGATGGTGATGATGATAACCATGATGATGATGATGAGGATGAGGGTGATGATGATGATTAGGTTAGCGATGATGATGAGGTTGATGAGGATGATGATGAGGTTGATGAGGATGAGGATGATGACGGTGATGATGATGATGATGATGAGGATGACCATGATGAAGCTGATGAGGATGAAGGTGATGATGATAACCATGATGATGATGATGAGGATGAGGGTGATGATGATGATGAGGTTGGCGATGATGATGATGGTGATGATCATGATCATGATGATGACCATGATGATAATGATTAGGATGAGTGTGATGATGATGAGGATGAGGGTGATGATGATGATGAGATTTATGATGATGATGATGAGGATAAGGATGAGGATGAGGATGAGGGTGATGAACAATGATGCATTAGGACAAAAACAAATTAGTTAAAATTTACTTATAGCACCATTAGAATTTACCTAGTTCAATTATGCTAGCAACATTAGAGAACTTCCATGAAGTAATCTATAGTGGGAACCCACCACCCATACAACTTCAAAGTAGCTAGTGACATTGTGAATCTAGAAGCCATGCCACATAAATTAGCTCTGAACATAATTCTATATATTGCATCTGCGTTATAGCATATTAATATTGCATATGCGATATGAATAAGCTATATCGCATAGTCATTATATCACAGATGCATTATTTTAAAATTTAAATAATTGGCGGGATTAAGGTTTGGCATTAGGTTTGGAAGCAGCTTCGGAATACCGAACCTATTGGCTAGGACAAATCAACGAGGGCTATTGCTTGTCTTTTATAACTCTATCAATATGCTCAGTTTAGATGGTGTGTTTTGATATGACATACACAATATTTTTTTATGAAAATGTAGGATATTGTAGAGTAAGAAATGACGATTCTGAATATGTAATTTTTTCCTTCAAAACTATGTTTTATTTATTTAGAATTATTTTTATAAATGACACACGTCAGTTTTCGAAAATACATACATCAATTTTTTGTTATATAACTTTTGATTTCCATCACCATTTCCCAAAAAAACCATATGGTGCACTAGAAAAGATCAATCTCTACGATCTTATATTAAGAAATCAAGGATTTCATTAATTTTTGCCCCTAAAGTGTTGCACCCGCACATAAGGTTTTGATTTCAAGCTTTTCTGACTTCAATAATTAATAATAATAGAAAATAATTTTATGTAAAATTCTGAATAAATAGTGTTGCACTAGGCCCATATGTCCTTTATATGTCTGCAAGATTTTATCCCAAATGGACATCATTTACCTCATATATTGTTGCACCCACACAAACATATATGTTAAGATGTGTTGAAAATTTGAAAACCCACTTTCACAGAAACTAATTTTATAATCATTTACACACATTTTCTCTGCATAAATGCTATATATTATGAAATCTGATTCAATTACCTATCTTTTCTCTTTTTACTTCATATTCAAATAAGTTAGGGAAGTACCCCTAATTGTCACCTAAAGTCATAGTTTCCCATTTATTCCAGTATCATGTGGCATCTAAAGTGTCTTTAAAGGAGTCCATGATTGTGCATCAGCCCATATATGGCATGTAACTTGCATGTATGTTATGCAAGTTGACATGTTTGGATGGTTCTTAATCATACTTATTCAAAATATTTCTTCCCAACCTACTTTACCAGATTTTTGGCAGTCAGTGCTACATATGGAATTTTACTTACATGTACTTATGCAAATCGACATCTTCAATACTTCATTACCATGCTTATTGGATTTGTCTCTTCTGATGTTTGCCAATTTAAATTCTCTATGAAATAGAAATTATGTATACATGCCAATTTTTTTTTTCTTGGATACAAAACTTGAGTACAATATTAGTTTATATCTTGGCGATCTTCGGCAATAAAAATATTATAATATAACATTTGAATAAAGTTCAAAACTCTTAGAAATATTATAAGACAATCTTTGAATAAAGTTGAAAACTTTTACGTTTGTGTTTCTTTTTGCTATACCTGTAACATGACTTTGTACACTAATATGGTTTGACATTAACTAATTTTTTTATGCTCATGTAGATATGTCATCAAAGAAAAATAATAATTGGAGTAGTGAGAAGAACTTGATGGAAACATCGCATCACACAAAAAAAGAATCCTCGCGAAAACACTATAATAAAAAAAAAGGAAGGCATTAATAGGAAATGTCGTTTAATATACCAAGAGAATAGTGAGAAAATTGGCAAACAAATAAGAGAACGACATGGTCATTCCTTTGCAAATGTCATTGATTCTCAGGGTGAGCCCACTAAATTCCAGAGCATACCTGATATAATGAGGAGATCAAATCGTCGAAGTCAATTTATATCATCAACGCCTACATATAGCGACAACTGTAACGAAAGGTTGAATGAAGTTATTGAACCTTTCGTATATCATACTTCAAGCGAAACATTTTCTAATCATGGCACCGAGGTATAACGATTACATGGCATTGTCTATATTTGAAAAAGTATTTATCTGTACAATATAGATATACTTACATACATGTTCAATGTTTAGATAAATACTCGCCACAATTTTCCGAATCGATCATTTGATGAGCGAGAGGAAGCTGTGTATACAAATCAAAATGAAACAATACAAAATGATAACACCAATACATCTGAAAGAAGCAATGGTATAAGAACAATTTCTCTTGGAACAACAAAGGACACGATTTCCAAGTCTACTATGGATGACTCACACAGCCACACAAACAACGCATTGTTAACGAATGAAGATCAAGGGTTTCAAAATCAACTCAAAACCGGTTTGCAAATGTCCAGTCCAGCAAGAACTATTTCTGTTGGAACAACCAAGGTATTGTTTCACCCATCCATGACAACAACCATGCATTTGACCTTGATCAAAATAAGGTAGTATTAGATACAATACTATTTTATCTTCGTGTTCAATAATTCAATGAGAAATTGTTTTGAAATTCCAGGATAGTAGCATCCATGGACATAATTGTCGAAACGACATGACATTGATCAATGTCATTCCATCTTCTCGTGATGATGACTCTCTACAAAATGTCGATCAAAATTATGTTGTGTGCAGCCAACAGAAGAACATGGACCTCAATCAGGAAAACAATTCTACACCAATGAATGATCAAGCAATAATTTGAAACCAGATCATGATCAGTAGACCAAGTGGATATGTAGAAAGGGCTATTTTTCTTGGAACAAAAAAGGTATTACTCAGCCTATTCGTACACAACGGCCATATTTAGATCTTACCAGAAGATTTGACATAATATTTAACAACGACATTGTCACTTTTTAGGATAATAGCGTCAAGGCTTGTCGAGGACACAACATTCAAAACCCAACTCATCTGAACGATATGATGGAAACCATCCTTCATTATAATTTTCATGATGAAATCCATTTGGGTCAGGTTTCAGGTGATGGTACTCGACGAAGGAAAGTTAGGAATCTACATTGTTGCAACAAAAGAGGAGAGATATGTCGACATGTCTCGCCTCACTTTGCATTGAATGGTAGCGTCCATGCTCAAGATCTAGGTTTAAATATACATACATCAAGAAACATGGTTGAATTTTTCCAACAAATGTCCTCTTTCCATCGAGCATTTTGTGCTGAAATTGATAAATTGTCAATTGTACAAATGTGTAATGTTTGTCATGAATCATACCCTGGAATGAATGTTTTCAGATGAGATGAAGGACCTATTTGTGTGGGATGTAGGCAAGAGCATGGTATCCATCGTTTTTCTCAAGATAACAACATGAATCCTCGCAAACAACCTCCTATTTTATCAATTTTGACACAGGTTGAAGAAATGTTAATAGCATGAGTGAATCCAATACTACAGGCCATACATGCATATGGAGGTCAATATAAATATAGTGGCCATACAATTAGCTTCCCACAAGATATTGTTTCAATTGTTAAGACTCTTCCTTGTCGAATAGAAGACCTAGACATATTAATTGTCAAGAGAGAAGGGCCTCCATCCAAGCACTATTATTGCATTGTTAGTAGGTCACGAGTAATGGATGCATTGCATTACTCGAAACTCATCCTTCATCCTTTACAACTAGAATTTCAAATGCACAAAGAGAGATAGAAGAGATACGAAACTTTGTTAACAAAGAATCTTCTTTGTCATATTTAGATATGGAATGGCCAGAGATTGGTTTGTCTCCAATAAATGAATACAACGCAGAAGTTTTGTTTGACATGGAATTTCCAACATTGTTTCCCACGGGCACTGCTGATTGGTTGCAACCACATTTGAAGGATGTCCGCTTACATGAGTATGGGTTACACCTACTTAAATATTGTGATCAAAGGTTTGGAAAACATCCAAGGTTTTGGTATTTTGTATTTAAAATGATAATGAGACATCGAAACAAAGGAACAGATGCTGTATTCATGAAAAAAAACATTGAAGATGGCATACCTACCACAATTGAATATTTACGTAAGGAGCTCATTGAATTCCCTGACACCAAATTAGCCAAATGATTGATGCGTTTTGGTTCATGTCTTTAAGGAATGAAGGCATACTAGAACATATGTCGCAGTGAGCTTACTGACATGATATCACAAATCAGTTTCCCAAATTTGTTTTTCACTCTGAGTGCAGCTGATACCAAGTGGCCAGACCTACATAAAGTTATGCCCAATTCTGCACGTGTATTTGCATAGAACAGAAATAGATGGAGAACCGATAATGTTATAAACTATCCACATATTGTTGCAAAGTATATGCATGAACATTTCAATATATTCCATGATGAAATCATTGTAAAATACCTTCATGCTAAAGACTACTGGTACAAGTACGCCGTTTCCTTATTCTATTTTTTAATCTAACATGTTAGATTATTACTTGAAATTTTGTTGCAAGCTAATATTATTGAAACATGATGAGTTTCATAGGTATGAATGGAAACATAGGGGATCAGCACATATCCATGGATTTCTGTGGTTAGAAGGTGCACCAGACATGGAACAACTAGATTGGATAGACATGATAAGAGTTAATGCTGCAAGACGATGCTTTGACAACTATGTAACAGCATGGAACCCTCGTGATGCTCACCACAGGAATATATCTATTCATCGACCTCTAGAGCAAGATCCTTGCTTATTGGATACCAGTGAAATATTCAATACAGATCCCCTTGATGATTATGAGCAACTAGCGAATCGAGTGCAATGACACACAAGATGCAGTGTTCATTCATGTTTACGAAAAAAAGGTTCCTCCTACATGTGTCGATACAATGCCCCATGGGAACTTCAAGACCAGTCGAAAATATTTGTCAATGACAAAGGACACAAAAAATATGAACCTACTCACAACGACGACAAGTTAAATGTTCATAGCATTCATCTTCTTTCAATATGGCGTGCCAATGCTGATTGCCAGTCGGTTCTTTCACGTCATGTAGTTTTGAAATACATTGCAAAGTATGCTTCAAAATCAGAGAGAAGATCAGAAAGCTATCAAGACATGTTGACAAGAATTTCCAATGTCGTTGACTCTGACATTCCCTCTATATGTGCATATAAAAACTTTCTTGCTGAAACAATTGTGGAAAGAGATATAGGAGCACAAGAAACCTGCCATATGTTGTTAAAGCTTCCTCTTGTTATTTCTAGCCATAGCTTTGTTTCAGTTAATGTTGGTAGAAAAATATTCAAAAGAGTTTCTTCCAACTTGGATAACAACAAATTCCCAACAGGGTCTGGGTTTCTAGAACACTACCAAAAGAGACCTCCATTTCTGGAGCACTTATCTTTTATTGAAACTGCATGATCATGGTCTTTTAGTGGTCGACGTCAGAGAGAACCGTGGAAGCCAAGAGATACACCTATGATATTTCCTGTATGGCCACAGTTCTATGAGGTTCCTAACAACAATTCAAATTCCTTTGAGTCATTTTGCCTCAGTGAATTACTTCTCTATAAACTGTTTAGAAACATTCAGATTGATATTGGAGTTGACACATAAATTATTATTCATAACTGGAGGATCCTTAGATATCGAGCTTGGCATGTCAATAGGATACCTTTAGAACAAGATACCAATGAAGAAGATGACGATACACATGAAGATGAAGTGATTCATGAGAATGACATGGATGAGTGGGAGATGTTGTCACGTGTTGTTCCTCCCAATATTGTTCAAGTTTCAGACATTGATACTCTTGGTCGCAGAGACTTTGACTTGATCCATGCATGGAATAGTACCATAGGTTCGAATAGAAACTTAGAGGACCCAATAGATTTCATAAAAAATGTACGCTCAAGAGGATCCATACTATATCTCTCACATTCTAGGTCGGTTTCTCCATCCTCATTTTCTGATAAGCAAGGTCTTTGTTTTGAAACTATTATTGAACATTTCCATGAAGGACCTAATGTAGACCCGCTAAAGATGATAATTCAAGGAATTGTAGGGATAGGAAAGTCTTACCTTATACATTGTATTGGACATGAATTTTCAATGCATTCCATAAATGGAAAAATCCCTTTTCTATTGCTGGCACCTATAGGAGTAGCTTCCTTCAACATACGAGCCAAAACAATTCACTTGGCCCTTAGAATCCCTATTAAAGACTTCAAATATTTACAGGGTCAATCACTTTCTGTATTACAATAATAAATGTGATATGTTACACACATTTTAATTGATGAAATGAGTTTCATTGGGCCAAGGTTGTTCATACAAATTGATTCACATCTTCGGGAGGCATTTCCTAAAAAAAGGTCAGTTCCTTTTGGTGGGAGATCATCGATTCTTGTTGGAGATCTTGGACAATTGCCTCCTGTCAAAGATAAACCATTGTACGTAGGAAACACGATTGGAAGGGTCTTATGGAAATATTTCAGAAAGGTTGTTACATTGGACACGATATTTCATCAACAAGGCACAGATCCAAATCAAGTCAAATTTAAGAGGTTGCTAACCAACATCAGAAATGCAAACCCAATAGTGGATGATTGGAATTTTTAATGTCACGAATATATGCAAATATGGATGGTACTGAAAGTAATACTTTCAATTCAGAAATCCATTTGTTTCCTACGATCAGCTTGGTAAATGTACATAATCGATGCATGCTAAAGTCACTTGGAATTCCTATAGCACGATGCATTGCTGAACATACCAAGAATAAAGATTTTTCTGATGCTGATGATGACCAGCTTCAACAAGAAGTGATTTTATGTCCTGGTCAGCGAGTGATGTTGACGTGTAACTTGTGGGTGGAAGCAGGGTTAGTAAATGGAGCACTTGGGACAGTTCAAAACATTTTTTTCTCTGATGGATCCAAACCACCACAACTGCCAATGTATGCTACAGTATGATTTGATGATTACATTGGTTTACCATGGGACATCAGGTATCCCAAAATTGTTCCAATAGCACCTATTTCTAGAGGAAATCGCAAGCAAATCCCATTGCATATGGATTGGGCTCTTACCATACACAAATCGCAAGGTTTGACTTTACAAAGGGTAACCATTGATATCGGTATCGCAGAGAGGCAAGGTTTAACTTTCACAGCAATTTCAAGGGTAAAATATATTGATGGTTTGCGAATATCTCCACCATTTACATTTGAAAGGTATTCAAAGATGGCCAAAAGTGCATATGCTACAATCAGGAAAAAAGAAGAACAACGGTTGGAATCCATTTCAGCTTAAAGATCACAACTATTAGGTTATTATGTAACTTGATTGTTTATTGTATAGATATTTATATTGACATGTTTCGTTGTTATTATTTGAATTGGAAAGAAGAAATATAGATTGCAAGAGAGCAAACCAAATTACAAACTGATAGAGTTTAATCTTTATTTATTCATTGTCTTTTCATATAGTTGTTGAAAATAAGTTTTTTTCCTATATGTTAACATACACTTTTTCAATATCTTCAATTACAATTCAATTTACAAGCATTTGTTAAGTTGTATTACGACATAAAAACATAGTGGCAACCATTTTTTTTTACTAATTTATTTGAATTTTTGTTCTTCATATTCTTTTGTATGTGTTGAAAGAGTAAAGATATAGTTAGTTATCTATTTTTTTTCATAATATCCTCACAACTAAATGTAATTTTTTTTAATTGGGTTTTATCGATTAAATGTGAATGTACTAATGAAATGTGCCAGAAAAATGGTATTGAATGATATGATTACGAGATGACATGCCAATGATTTTGACATATATAACCATGACCATGCATGTTACCATTTTATGAAACTTACGTTTTGTTATATTGTATGATTTAATTGTTATTGATATCTTAGAGTTTTAGTGCTTATGCCACATTTCCTCCAATGTTGTTTATTGTATTATTTGGTTATCATGATGTTCGAATTCATAAAACCATATATGTTTTTATTTCCAAATCTTTGCGTCAAATCCAAATAAAAAATGGATGTAAAAAAAATCAAACATCATCCAACAGTATGCATCAGACACCTCATAGATGAACCAAGGTTGAGGCATCGATTTCAGATACATGTTCTACATCCTGGAAGAGGAAACCTTTCCAAACCAGAAATTCAAAAGGAGATAGGGAAGAAATTTGACATTACTGGTACACAACAAATATTTATTTACGGTTTTTGTACGTATGGAAAAAGATCTTCAGGTTTTGGGTTGGTATATGACAAGCTTGAGGATGCAATAAAATATGAGCCTAACCACAGATTGGTGAAGAACGGAATTTGTGATCTTGGCAAGAAAACCCAAAAAAATACTGAAAAAAAAAAGCAAAGAAAATTCGTGGTGTCATGCCAAGAAAATAAAAAGATTGTTGAGCCACTGTCATCACCATCTATATAAAAAAATAGTGAGAGTGCTTTTTCTTTCTGTTCGCATCATTGTATTTATTCACTCTATCGTTGCATACAGTTATCTAAATGTGTTGAAGATATTTTATAATTTTGAATAATATTTTGAATTTTGATTTGTTCCTAAGTAATCTGTTGTCAACCTATATCTTATTTATAAGTAGTTTAAATAGCTTTGTGTGCTGGTTCAAATAAATTATTTTTATAATTTGTTATGTTTCTGCTGCAATATGGTAATGTTGGTTGCTGTATTTTTTTTACATGATGCCATTAATTAAATTGTTTTGTAGTAGTTGGGTTTATTTTTATTTTGAATTTCTTTTTACATTCTGAAATCGATGAAGGGTTGTCTTGGATTCTAATGTTCATTGGTGCTTATGGTGTCTTGTGCCATTGGTTCATGGCTATTTTCTACTATGTCTGTGTTATGCAAAGAATTTTTTTTTATAATTTATTATGTTTCTGTTGGTAGTAACTATGTATTTTTTAATGTTATTTATGAGTAGGTTAAATAGCTTTGTGTGTTCATTCAAAGAAATTATTTTTATGATTTGTTATGTTTCTGTTGCAATATGGTAATGTTGGTTGCTCGATTTTTGTTACATGATGCCATTAATTAAATTGTTTTGTAGTAGTTGGGTTTATTTTTATTTTAAATTTCTTTTTGCATTCTCAAATCGATGAAGGGTTCTCTTGGATTCTGATGTTCATTGGTGCTTATGGTGTCTTGTGTCATTGGTTCATGGTGATGTTCTACTATGTCTATGTTATGCAAAGAAATTAATTTTATAATTTATTATGTTTTTGTTGGTAATAACTATGTATTTTTAATTTTATTTATGAGTAGCTTAAATAGCTTTGTGTGTTCGTTCAAAGAAATTATTTTTATGATTTGTTATGTTTCTGTTGGAATATGATAATGTTGGTAGCTAGATTTTTGTTACATGATGCCATTAATTAAATTGTTTTGTAGTATTTGGGTTTATTTTTATTTTCAATTTCTTTTTGCATTATGAAATCGATGAAGGGTTATCTTGGATTATGATGTTCATTGGTGCTTATGGTGTCTTATGACATTGGTTCATGGTTATGTTCTACTATGTCTGTGTTATGCAAAAAAATTATTTTTATAATTTATTATGTTTCTGTTGGTAATAACTATGTATTTTTAATATTTTATTTTAGTTAATTGCAAATGGATCCGAGCATTTGGAGTTTACTACCACTTGATTTTCTAGAGATGATTCTCCTATGGGTGCCATTTTCAACATTGGTTCATTTGCGATCAATCTCTAAACATTGTGAAGACCTATTGTCTAGGCCATATTTTGTCAGGGCTTGGAAAAATAACAATATAACAGAAACTAGGCTTCTAATTGAACTATTGGGACAGTATCAAAACCATTTTGTATATAAGTTTATCAATCGTATAGGACATACATCTTTGTTGCATGTCCCTTATCCAGAATATAGAGATACGATTGAATGTACAGTTGGTTCAATCATTTTGCTCTCAAAACATTGTCCTCTATGAGGGCATAAGGATTATTACATCGCAAATCCATTCATAAAGTGTTTCTCAAATATAGGAATTATTGATATAGGAGACTATGGTTTCTTTTCTCTGATAGGCAACGCTGGTCAACAAAAACATGGATGGATACTTGTATGTCATTAGCGTACTGAACACGGTCCTAAATTTTTTATCTGCATCAATATCCCATTAGAGGAAATTTCAACTAAAAATGGGCCTCCTAAAAAAAATTAATAAAATAATAGTTAAAATAATAAAATAATATTTATTAATTTTGGAGGAATAAAAGAAAAAAACTACTTTTTTGTTTGTATTTTCGACATACATCCCCGTGTTTTTACTCAAATTTCGATTGGGAGATCTCATTGGATGCAGAATTAAATTCTGCATCCAACAATTACCCACTCGGCATAGTTTTGATGGACCTTGCTACCCCAAAAACAATAAATACCTAAAAAAAAGTGATGATAACATCATCATCACATTTTTTTTTAGGTATTTCTTGTTTTTGGGGTATCGGGGTCCATTAAAAGTATGCCGAGTGGGTACTCGTTGGATGCAGAATTTAATTCGGCATCCAACAAGCTCTCTTGATTGAAATTTGAGTAAAAACACGGGGAGATATGTCGAAAATACAAACAAACAAAAAGTAGTTTTTTTTATGATACCTATCCCCAAATTTATATTAAAAAAGTGTTTAAGACCTATACGGTATTTCAAATTTAAAGCAACTTCATTGTCTAACACATGATGACATGGAATTTGAGTTAAAGTTAAAAGGCCCATTTTGAGTTGAAATTTCCTCTAATTAAAGAGTTTGGAGAGAAACAATTGGTGCTAATGGTGAACCTACTGCTCCTAAAGATGCTATTTTCTTATTAAGGAAAAATTTATTGGTTGCATGTGAAAATAACTTATAAAGAAGGTGCCTCATATGTGTACAAACTATACTCACTGAACATTGAAATGAATATATGGGGTATGCATTCAATTTACACCGGGTGTAGGAAACGATCTATGTGTCTGACCTTACACTGCAACTGATTGATATGTCTTGTGAATGATGGTTTTACAAGTATATGGTGCATAGATGACATCCAGGATTTCAAACTCGGTCAACATTGTGTTCAACAAATAGATAGTCATTTCGAGGATGGTAAAGGGTTAAGATGGACCCTTTTACAAGGTATGACAAGAAATATAAATAGAAATTGTTCAAACTATCTACCATTCCAAATAGTTGGTAAAAGGTTAAGATGGACCTTTTTACAAGGTATGACAAGAAATATAAATAGACATTGTTCAAACTATCTACCATTCCAAGCAGTTGGAAATTCTATATTGATGTGCAAGAATGCTGAAATTCCATTCATATACTATGATTTGGAAACTTGCAGTGTTACTCATTTAGCAGTTGATGAAAGATCATTGCTTCCAAATCACCGTCTACCATTGCCAGCAAACAATCAATGCAGTAACATTATCATGTATAAGAATTTCTTTCCTCTAACTCCAAGCATGGTTTTATTCAACGATCTTCTCCCATTCCCTCCGACATTGTTTCAGTCCCTGTAGGATTTTGGCATGTAATTCAATAGGTTTATGAGTCTTTGTAAAAAAAACTATGTTTTAGTTTTTGCACTTTGTGCAAATTTTGGTATGTTTTGGTTTTAAATAAAACATGTCTTCAGCCCATGAAGCTTTTTATAAAGGATATGGAAATTTGGAGTGGCTATGTTTGATTTTTTGCTTCAAATCACTATTTTTATTTCTTTTGATCTAAAATAAACAGATTTATTTACTGTATAACATCAAAATTTATTGGCTATGTCGATAATTTAATGGAAAAAATACTCTACATATTTTAAATACTACAACTAATATTACATATCTTGCCCTCACACACTAAAATATTGCATTATCAACAAATGAATAAACAAAGCATTCGATTTCAACTCGGTATGATAACAAACATTGCACATTAAAGAACACATTTTTTGCACTTGAAATAACAAAGATATTCCATAACTAACGATAAGGTAATTTATGATGACTTTCTGTACTACGTTGACGTAATGTCAAAGGTTTTTCAACAATTGCATATATCAGTTACTCAAATTACAATTTAAATAATCAATACAATATTTCACTTTCTCAAGTAACAATTTAAATAATATATGTAATTGTTGCAATTAAATTCCTAGATTTCCTCATTTTAACAATCCATACATTCATTTACATCATATTCATGGATGCATTGCTTACTATTATATTGAAATTGTTACTTTTTGTATTCGTTTAAGAATTTTATTTTTTCATAAATATCACGAATCATAAAATATATGGAACTGAAACTGCTTAGAAAATAATTTAGTTTCACATTAAATAAACATCAATTAAACAACTATTGCAGTATTCCAGTCTACGAAAACATTTCAGTACAAACATTGCAGATTATATAACAATTATTCCCACTTGAAATAACAAAGATATTCCATATTTGCTCCACAATTGACATTCACGCCTTGTTCAAATAAAAACAACATAACTAACGATCATGTAATTTATGATGACTTTCTATACACCGCATGTCACAAGACACCATAAGTAGCAATGAACATCAGAATCCAAGATAGCCCTTCATCAATTTCAAAATGCAAAAAGAAATTCAAAATAAAACTAAACCCAACTACTACAAAAAAATTTAATTAATGGCATCATGTAACAAAAATCCAGTAACCATCATGACCATAGAGCAACGTCACAATTCAACTTGATGCTCACTCACTATGATAATCCACCATAGCACTTCATAAATTAAACATATATTTGTCTTATTAAATTACTTTTAATGTTGTAATGCAATGAACCACATTAATTAACATAACCATAATACAATATATTCATACAGAAACAACGCAATCGAACATAACCCTTCGTTTATGTCAAAACAGAATTAACACATGAAAATTTCACTACACCTAATCATTGTGCAACATTACAATGGCTTACATATTGTCACATTACCACATTACTCAACATAGCCATAATGCAACATGGCAATTATGTCGCATTGTGACGTTTATCACATGTTATGTTACATTAGCGACATTCATCAAGGGTTGTGTCACATTGTAATATTTGTCAAGGGTTATGTCACATTGCAATAATACCCAATATTTGACACATTAATAATGTCTGTTTGGATGTTTAGAAAATTTCTTTAAGAATTATCTTTATATATATATATATATATATATAGTCATTTGACAAAAGAAATGGTTGATACCATCCACATTCTACATAGTAATGTAGACTATTATGTCAGATTGTGATGTTTATCAAGGTTTACGTTTCACTACGACGTTAATAATGTGTCTTTGGATGTTTAGAAAATTTCTCTAAGAATTTTATTCAT
>LPNX011203663.1:0-20691 GCA_001517045.1 Pseudotsuga menziesii
ATTGCTGAGGGTAGAAAAAATATTCTCTGCCATTTTGATTTTTTCAAATGCATTTGAAGAATGAAAAGCCACGAGAAGAACTTCCAAATGAAATAGGGATGGAATACTTTCACAAAATTCTTGGATATTTAAGCACCCTGAATATGTAGCTTTCACTTTCTCAACAATAAAACCAGCGTAGCCTTTGCAGATTTTGAGTCTTAAGGAGTCATCTCCCAAACTGGACCCTGTGGATGTCTTTATAATAAGAATGCAAGCTACAAGAACAAGAGCATCATCAGTATAAGCAAACCTCCCATCCTCTACCTTCAGAACTTGATTTAATAGGTGTTCTTCAAGTTCGATGGATAAGGCTGAGGACTACATTGATTTAATTCCTTTTTTAGCAGGAGAGGTTTTCACATTTGGGCAGACTTGTGGGTTAAAGCTTTAAGTGGATGGTTGGGTTGGAGAGTTTTCAATTGTGCATAAATATACTTTGTCACTGACAAAAAGGATTTTGCACCGCTTTACAATGTTATTCCATAATCTATTTTATTCAATATGAACTTGGATGCCTGGTGATTAATGATGATGGCAGATATCTCCACTGTGATGAATAACACCTCTGCTTCAGTTTCACCTTTGAAATCTACTGTATTTATATTTTTTTTCCTGCATATATTTCACAGTACATGATGAGTGAAACATGTGCAACTATGAATTGGTTTCTGATCTACCTCTTTCTCATTCTTCAACGTCTTTCAATATTTACTACAATACATTTATTTTCAGGTTTTCTTGAATGCGACACACTTAAAATGAATCTCCCGGTGCTTGGATATCAATCTGTAGTTCTAGTGTATTTTTTAATTATATCTCTGTGCATTAAGACCTGGTTGAAAAATACTACTCTGCAAGATTCGTTGTAAATCTGGAGCTTTGTCCTTTCCTAACTTCCATATTTGTGTGCCCAGGTCCGCAAAGGAGATACGATGGCTGATTTCATGCGAGCTGTTCAGCAACAACTGGAATCTGAGTTTAGAGAGATTCGAATAGCCTCGGTGGAAAATCTTTTGTATGTGAAGGAAGATCTAATAATACCTCATGTATGCCTTCTTGCACTTTTGCATGGACATTTTTCTACTTTGATGTTCAGCTTAATATATCCATCCATTATAATTGAGCTACAAGAAGTGACCTGGGAATTTTGAAGTGTTAACAATGCTTCTTGTAAATCATTTGTTTGTTGTGTGGCTAATGTTGTTGAAATATGTACTACATTGATTGATGGCTGTTACATTGCTAATTAGAGTGTCATGCACTAGCACAAATTTTGAATCTCATGCAGCTATCTGTTGTTTTTAATAAAAGAAAATTTTGAAATCTGCAAAAGGAGAACTTTTACAAGGATGCCAGTTGACTGCTTCGCCTTCTAGATTTGATAGCCTTGTAGGTCCCATTGATCCCTGCTTTAGTAAATTGCGCATCACTGATTCTAATAGCATCGTTAGAAATCATTGACTTTCATTGGATTCTAAATTCTTTCCATAGAGTGGGATAGTTTTCCTCAACAAATTTGCTACTGGTTGGAGGTTATTCTTTGCAGTCTTTTTCTGTTAGTTTTGCTGCTTATTTTCCCTTGCAGATCCTTTTTAGAGAAAAGGAGTGGACAACTTAGTTTTGGTTAAGATGAAGGTTGTGTCTTAAGAGCTAGAAAATGTTCTCAAATGCTAATCTACTGTCAGTGACTGCAGATAACAGCGTATTCAAATGAAGATTTAGGTTTGGATCAGCCACAAGTAGCAGCATTATTGATCATGATGTTGGCAGCAGAAATATCAAATGTGGGAATCCGCTTTCAAATCCCCAAAAAAGTGGTTTCGTATGTGAAGTATTTCCATGGAAAGTTCATTAGTGCTCTGGGATCAACTGTAACTGTAAAAATGCAGAGTCCATTATCAGAAGATTGGCAGAAAAGTTCAAGAAACAGCAATAATGAAAGCTTGCTTGCATCAAGGTCAAAAGTTCTAGATCAGAATGAGGGAAAGGAGATATGCCAAAACTTTAGAGGCGAAACAAATAATACAAGACCATAGTTCACAGCTTTAGATATGGGGGATGGATTTCCAAATAATTTGTTAAAACATTGTGAGACATTGGCAAAGGACACTGATGCACCTGAAATGAGACAACATAAACAAAATTCTTCATGTGAAAGTGAGATCATACATACAGCTAAAAATATTGTTAGGGTGGTTGCTGGGACCTAGCCTTTGATTAAACAAAAGTCATTAGTTGGCGTCCTATAGACTTTGAGGTGAGAATATTTCTTTGGTTTGTCTCCTCAGTGCATTCTGGCTTTTAGACTACTTATACCATGAATGTTAGGAGATACATTATTATTAGGCGCAAAATATACTTCCATCCATGAAATAATGTTTGCATTTTCATAAATTCACACTCTTATGCAAGCTTCAACTCAATCGAGATTGAAGAAGCAATAAAGCAGCGAGGCACAAGGAAAAATGTCAGTTTTGTCTGCTTATTGCATCATGATTATTCATGCAATATTGAGTAGAACAGATACAGATTATATAAAATTAGTTTTCATTCCTATGTTTTCTCTTTGCATGGCATATATTTTACCACTAACTTTCATTTGATTGGAACAGTGAGTGCAGGGAGGACCTGGGAAAAATTCAAAGAAATCTTGAAGGGCCTAGCTCTGTGATAGCCTTTTCTTCTCTCTATATATATTCAATTCAGTTTTTAGCAAAACTGTGGGCCAACATGACACCTGGAAGCCGCCAAAATACATGTTATTCTGGAATAAATTCATCAGAACGCTTACTGCAACAATTAGACAAAGCATTAAGAAGAATGGTGAACTGCTTTTTGGGTTTAGGTGAAGAACAAGAGCTGCGGATAATTGATCTTAATGCCCTCAGTTATATGTTGAGGTTTTCTATGACAGGACTAAATGTACATTCTCGGATATTCACCAGATTGAAGTCTTTAGTTTCTTCTGCTAAGCTACTCTATGAAGGACTTGGATTGGAGCATTCTGACTTTTTAGAGCGAGCTAAGAAACAACTTTGTGATGGCGATCCAAATTCATCATGTCTCTTGAAACTTGTTCAGGAATTACCTAAACATTTTTTCCTTGAATCCATACCACTCAATGAAGAACTTAAAGAGATTAGAGCAGTTTTGGTTGTTCCAGACAATAGTTACGAGCATCCTCTTAAATTTGTTATAGGTGAGCCTCTTGGAATAACCATGCACATCACTTTGTACAATGTAACAACTAAACGCAGAATTTGGTTGTTAATGGTTTTGGGAGACTCGGTACAATATAACCAAATAGATGTCAATGAATTTGAAGGAAATGGTGGAGTAAAATCTGGTTCAGTTACTGTGCCATTTTATGCCACGAAAAAAGTTGTGTCATGTTTCTTAGAAGTTTCTGTGATGATGGAATGCCCCTTTGAATATGGGAGAGTTTTATTAAATATATTTCATGCCGGTCCTAAAGGCGAACTTGTTTCACTATCTAATGTGGAAAAAATTGATCTAGTTGCATCTGTTGAAAAGAGATCAAACACGTAAGCTGGAATTTGTGCTAGTGCATTTTAAGCAAACCTCCCATCCTCTACCTTCAGAACTTGATTTACTAGGTGTTCTTCAAGTTCGATGGATAAGGCACGCCTCATAACAAGTTCATGTAACAGGTAAAGCATGCTCTGTGAAAATGTTCAAGGAAGTGTTTTTCATAGGACATATCTGAAACACCAACCCCCTCCATTCTTTCATCAACTGAAAGCTGTGGTTGTAGCATTCGTAAAAGAGCACTGACATGTTCTTCATTAAGTTGGTGACAGGCTTCTTTGTAAATAGAAGAATGCCAATCTGGAGAAAAAATGCACTCTTTAATAAAACTAAGCACTTCAACAGCTCCTTGTAAAGGAATATTACTAGAGTCAGAAACACTGTCATTTGCAGAGCAGGGCTGTTCATGTCCATCAAAGATGACTACTTGCCTACTAGCCTCTGAAAACAGATCTCCAAAGAGAGCATCATCTTCATGCCCGCTTGCAGATTCTGCATCATTTACTCCCAGCCCATCCTTGCTAGCAGTTGGCCATGACTTTCCCATGCTTTTAATTCGTGGTTTTAGTGGTATTTGTTTCAAAAAAAAAAAAAAAAAAAATTTAAAAAAATTTCAACAAGCGTCGCTTAACCGACGCTTGATTTGACTATCCGTCGCTTAACCGATGGTTCTATATGTCGCTTAACCGACACTTGATTTGACTATCCGTCGCTTAACAGACGGTTCTTCCTGTCGCTTAACCGACGGTTTTCAAAAGAAAATTGGATTTCAAAAAAAAAAATTCAATAAGCGTCGCTTAAGAGACGGTTCTATGTCTCGCTTAACCGACACTTAATCTGTATATCCGTCGCTTCACCGACGGTTTTTGATGTCGCTTAACCGATGCCTTACATTTAACCGACGGTAACTGAGGTGTCGCTTAACCGACGGATTGAACAACTGTCGGATAACCGACGAAAAGCTTCCGACGCTTAAAAAAAATCAAAGTGTCGTACATGCGACAGGGAAGTGTCAAAAATCTGACAATACGGCCATCGGATTTTTGGTCGAAATGTAGTAGTGTGAAAATCTAGAAAACACACCAAAAAAATTTCCCTATACAAGCTATAGGTCAAAACAAGCACACTTAAAATGATAGGAGGAGTTCAAAAAGTAAGGTCTCCCACCAGGATTGTCAAGAAGGTGCCACTCGCGATATACCTCGAGGGTACGTGCGTAGTAATATCCCTTAATGTTGTTTTTGGTGTATGGATCCAAGCAAGATGGACAAAGGGCTTTTCTCAGATGGATAGGGTATCCTGGTGGGGTCTCCCGATATACTCAAGGTACGTGGGAGCTCGAATCGGCAGTAGTGTTGTCTAATGCATAACCGTACACAAGGGGCCTTCCGATATACAATTGAGTACATGAATTACCTTTCTATATACCTCAAGGGTATGTGAAAGGCCGTTCAATATACCGACGGTACGTGGAAGAAGCGCGTGAGTCCCAGAATGTAATGCGGACAAATAACAACAGCTCTGACGCTTAACGACCCCCGAACACGTCTCTAACCTATCACTCCAATTGCTACGTAAAATTTAACCTATAACTACCATTAATTTTAAAGTGGATGATTAGGTGAATGCATGATGTTTTGACAGAAAATTAAAACCATGCAGTATGCTTGTGCAAATATTTCACTTCACCGTTTAGTATGCCTACTTACGGGAGGGAAAGAGAGTATTTTCTTTTGCTTCAAAACCAAAAAAGACTTCCAAACAACAGTCTTGAACACAAAATCAAAGACAAGCAGTACTTTTCCAAATTGATTTCTCTTTTCTAAAAGCAATAAGAAGGGGAAGAATCTCTTTTCCTAAAAGAAAAACAAAAAGCACACTCTATGCAAATCCACTCTATTTTTTCAATTTTCTCAAAACATAAGCAAATCTAACTTAAAACTACCATATTTTTCATTTTGATTGAGATAGTTCTCAATGCATAAGAGACAAAAGAACATGAAGATCCTGAAAGCTTGTAAAGCCAATCAGAGAACCAATGTCCAACGCTCAATGATGATAGCCTAGTCTCAGTCAAAAAAAAAAAATTAAAGGAAGGAAAAAGAACTTTACTATGCAAACAAGAAATGAAACCTTGAAGCTAATCTAGTGTTCTTCTTCTAGTCTATATAACAGAAATGAGAAAGATATCTTACTAACACCCTAAGCTTTTCAGAAAACAAGAAATCCTTTCGCAAACACAACCAACAAGCATAGAAGCAGATGAACAATAAAAAAGCCTAATCTAGCTTTTGAATTTCTGTATCAAACCAATCTTAAACCATAAAATTTTCAAGCCACAAGCATCAGATTCTGTCACACAAGCCTGATAGTGCAGGACTGAAAGCAACACAACTCAAATTTTTACAAAAAAAAATGAGGAAAAAGGGCCTTGGAATGATGCCTACCTAGCACCACGCTTCTCAGGTGTTGACAGGACGGTTCTATCCTAGCACCGCTTCTTGCCAACGGGATATAGGCGGTGGCACCGCATGCTTCCCACTCTGTTTAGGTGGTGGCACCGCTCCTCATACACTGCATAGGTACAGTTCCCTGTAGAAAACCAAAACACAAAGAGACGATAGATCAAGTCAGAAAAGGACTAGATCAAGGCAAAAATGGGTAGATTGAGTATGGAAACAGAGCATAAAAGGTCGAAATGACTCAGATCTGAACAGATCTAGAAGTTTCAAACCCAAATTGACTAAGTCAGAAAGTAGATCTGACTGAAGAGAGTTGGAGAAAGAGCCTGAATTCGGACAAGAGTTGAGAACTGAGGAATATCAGAACATCTGATACATATATCTATTCCTCAGCGGATTCGCCATATTTGTTAGCTGGAATATTTCACCTTCTGCGGACAGTAAGGTGTTCCACTAGTCTGAATGGTTTAGATCTAGAACAAATGAAGGACATAGGTTGAAGACCCTCCCTGGATGATGTAGATACCTGGAATGTGATGCTTCGATAGTAACCCTGTGTACCTGCAATCAGCTTAAACACGCAAACACATCAAAGCTGCCAGAATATAATCTACTGATCCATGTTAGTGACTAAGGAATTTAACAACATACATGTGAAATCAAACAACAACAATAATGTGGGATGGAAATACTCTTGCATAAGATAAAAATGGAGAAGTTTACAACCAAGCCTTAGTGTTGACATGCATCTCCATGAAACCAAGCACTCTCATCCCCATAAGCTCCAACTCTAGCTCTCTATGCTCTCCAATGGCTTGGGCCAAGTAATCAATCCAATAGCATAACAATACCTTAAGAGTTCTCTCCTCAACCATGGATATGAGCTTGTATTTATAAGGCTCAATGGATAGGGATGGTTGAGATATTAGTGGATGAGGTGGCCTCTAAGATCCTAGGATGAGGGATCTCGAGCTCAACTGACCCACAATGATATGGATAAGGGAGGACATGAGGCTCATCATCTAGAAGCCTTGAGAAACTTCTCTTTTCCCCTTTTTACCTAGGGTACCACGTTTCTCCTTCAGTGACAGAGCGGTTCTAGTAAGAAATGCTTATGGACTAAGGGCCATAAGTGATGGCACCGCTTGTGGACAACAAGGGATAGGTGGTGCGAACAAGGTACCGCTCCTGGACAACAGGGAAAGCACGATGCTGAGCATTTTTTGTGAAAGATTAACAAATGGTATGAATTCACACTCGAAGTGCTGGGATTCAGGGCAAGTAGGTATGTCAAAGGTTATATCACATGATGGTGACAGGATTTTGGTATAACAGAGTGGAGAAGACTTGGGTACAAAGACGAATGAACATGGCCGCACTTATTTCCATCTACACTTGACGATTTACTAAACAAATGGTATAATATGGAATAAGCTCGAGGAGAAACATTCATATGGCAGGGACTTAAGGAAAATTTCATTAAGGACTTCATATTCGTACCGGAAGATGAAAAATCGGTTGAAGCAGCCGAACAAATAAAAAAAATTATACAACCGACTGTTCAACACACTTTGACACAAAACCATAATTGACTGAAACCATCTTGTAATAACATTCGATTGAATAAAATACCAAAGTCGACAAGACTTCGACTGGAGAATGAGCACACACATGGAAAAAGATTTCAGTGGAAAACTGATCATCCAGAAACAGTAAAACCAATTAAAACTATATTCAAAATTGAATCGACCAACAAGGACGATACCGACAGGATGACAGCAACAGACTTTCCCACATCATTTTCGCATTTTAAAGAAGTAATTCGACAAATATATGAAAGCAAGGCGCTATAATGGATGGATACAAAAGTTAAAACCAAAGAAGTTGACATCTCAAATGATGATCGACCAAAAATGACATGAACAGGTGACTACTGGGATGATGAGAAAACAACAGAAATAGTTAACCTATTAAAATAATTCCAGGATGTCTTTGCCCAAGACTATAAAGACCTAAAATGGTTATTACAAGACATGGGAGAAATGAAAATAGACATAAAACCTGATGCAAGACCGATTAAGAAAATTCCTTACAAATTAGCTCACAAATACAAGGAAATAGTGAAAAAGGAGATTGACAACATGCTAGAAGCAGGGATCATATATTCGATCGACCAATCGAAATGGGCAATTCCTATGGTAGTCCAACCGCAAAAGCACGATCCGAAAAAACTACGAATTTGTGTCAATTTTCGAGAGCTAAATAAAGTCACTTTAACAGATCCCTTTCCTACACCATTCACATATGAAATCTTAAATGAAGTTGTAGGAAACAAATGCTACTCATTTACAGATAGATTCTCAGGGTATAATCAAGTTCCAATTGATAAAGAAGACTAGAAGAGGATAACATTTGTCTGTGAATTCGTCCCATTTGCTTACAACGTCATGCCATATGGGATAAAGAATGCACCAACTATATTCTCAAGGATAGTGGTCAAAGCATTTCAAGAATAGTTATAGAAAACAATGGTTGTATATTTTGACGACTGGATGATTTATTCCATGTTTAAGGATCATTGCAAGTGGCTAAGACTAATGTTGGAAAGATGTCGACAAATCCAACTTTCACTCAATATAAGGAAATGTATCTTTTTGACCCCCATCAAAATTTTATTAGGACATATAGTATGCAAGGAAGGTATCAAAGTCGACTTTTCCAAAATAAAAATCATTCTGGACCTAAAACCCCCGGTGAACCCAAAACAAGTCCGATTTCTATTAGGATACACAAGCTATTACAGAAAGTTCATCCGTCATTAATCATATATGATCTATCCTTTGGAAGAGCTATTGAAACAAGACCAAGAATACGACTGGACTAAAGAATGCGATGCTTCCTTCGACGCATTGAAGAAAACATTAGTTGAAGCACCCATTCTCAGATTCCCAAACTGGTCAGTTAAATTTCATGTCCACATTGATGCATCAGGCATAGCAATAGGTGCAATACTAACTCAACCTAGAGACTATGGGATGGACTATCCAATATTGTACAACACTCGCAAACTAAGCAAGGTAGAATGTAACTATTCAACGACAAAAAGAGAGGCACTAGGAATGGTATTTGCACTACAGAAATATCGACATTACCTATTATCTAATCATTTCATATTCTACACAGATCACCAAGATTTAAATTACTTGGTAAGCAAACCCTTACATCATGGAAGAATATGTCGTTGGTTGTTACTGTTCCATGAATTCGATTTTGAAGTAATAGTTCAGCCAAGGAAGCTAAATGTCGGACCCTACCACTTGTCAAGGATCGACACGGGGGAGAAACCGACAGGAGTCGAAGACAACCTTTCGGACACACATCTATTTTGAATAGAAGTTGTACCATCAAAAGTAGAATAAATAGCTCAATTTCTATAGAATGGCTAGGCACCCGAAGATATGAGCACTAAAAAGAAACAAATTCTAGCAATGAAGGCCACACCATACCCTCTAATTAATGGATTGCTATATAAAATGGGCTTGAATGAAGTACTATGTCGGTGTGTCTTAGAGCATGAAAGATAAAATATAATGCATGAAGCGCACTATGGACCATATGGAAGACACTTTCAATTAGACACGACTTCCAAAAAGATCCAACAGTCAAGACTATGGTCGCTGACATTACACAAAGATTGTTGAAATTTTGTTATTAAATGTGAACGTTGTCAACGTTTAGGTCGACCTTTACCTAGTACTGAGATGCATTTAATTTTGGTAAACCCAAGTCTAACATTTGAGATTTGGGCTATTGACTTCATTGGACCATTTCCAGTTCCAGCAAGAAGGACAGGCGCACGATATATCATAAGAGCGGTGGAATATGTTACTAAATAGGTAGAGGCAGAACCTGCCGAAACTTGATCTAGCGAAGTGGCTACCAAGTTTATATATAAAAACATAATTACTATATCTAGTTGTCCTTTGACCTTAATCAGCGACCAAAGATCTCATTTTATTAATAGAACTATTATAGCACTGACAGAACAATTCGAGATCGACCACAGACAAAGTACAACTTGTCACCCTTAGTCTAATGGGGAAATAGAAGCATTTAATAAAACCCTAACAAGAGGCCTTGTAGCAGGGATTTCTCCTTGCTACAGGGGTAGGAATGGCTCCCTTTCATCTATAGGATGGAAGGGTAGGTTCCTATGTGGAGAAATACAGGAAAGAAAAACTGAAATGAAATTAGACAGAAAGAAAAGCAAAGATGGAGAACCCCTCTACAAACAAGGTTAGGGTTCTGCTTCCAATAACCTGCAAACAACTATTAAACAAAAACAAACCTGCAAAACAATATAAGAAGAAAGCCTGCAAACAAATATTGGTTAGAAACAACTAAACTACTGAAGCAAATACATAAGCAAAACTAGATTATACCTCTCCTTTGGTGAAGTGGGCCACCATGCCCTGGCTAGAAGAAGCACCTCCCTATCTCACTCAGCAATGGAGGAGTTATGGATCAATGGGGAAGATGAGTGGAAGAGAGGGGGATGTGGGTGGCTTGAGAGGCAAAGAGTTTCAAGGCATCCACGCACAGCATAACAGTATGCAAGAGAGGAGTTGTTTGAGAGTGACTCCCACCCCTCATTTTATAGCTTTTTTGGGGACTTTTAGGGTTTTAAGCCCTTGGTCAGGGCTTTAGCCCTTTTCTCCCTAACTTTAGCTTCTTTTAGGGTTTTAGGCTCCTTTGAGGGGTTTTAGCCTCTTTTTGGAGGATTTAGCCCCTAGGAGAGTTATTTAGGCTCCTTTTTGGGGTTTTTAAGCCCATTTACTCATTTTAAAGCCTTTTTTAGGGTGTGGGGGTCTAATGGGGTGTTACGAGGGTCGTGCATGGGTGTCCTTGGGTGGTGTAGGCCATGTAGATCTGAGTGAGAGATTTTTCAGGTTAATAGATTTCCCCTTGATGTGTGAGGGCAGGAGCTCATCGTATGGCCGATGGACATCATAGGATTTGCTGTGAAGAGGTGGTGCTTCCGAGGCTGGGGCATGGTGGCTTTTGGTTTTTGTATTAATATGGTTCCCGTCAATGGGTGAGATACAAATAATGTGTGACATGTATATGGACGAGGCGGGCATTCCCATGCTCATGACAATGTCAAAATAATAATTTGATCTATGCTCTAAAATACAAGAGCCGATCATATACAACTGATGGTACATAGTGGTTGCCTCAATGTGAGGTTGAATACAATACTGATCTGAAGAACTGGTACATTGGAACCATGGAATTCTCATCAAATGATATATCTTCATGACTGATGGCCTACTAGATCTAGGGCGCTACATAGCTGTATGGACTCGCTGACTGAGAGTCAGAGTCTCTATGGTACAAGTATGCTGCATCAATCATAAATCTATATAGAAGTACTGCCGGGGCTTCTGAACACTGTCTCCAATGCAACCCAGAAATCACAAGGGACATAACCTGTTTAGGTCCTTTGGATAGACTTATCAATGTGCTAGAGTCAGGTGACATCCGGGGTCTTCGACCAAATACTGCACGGACCAAACCCTGTACGAATCTCAACGGTGCGATGATGTAGTTGAAGTCGAGCACATGAGAAACAACCATCCCGAGAGGCACTAGGGACTCCTCTCAAGTGGTCCAAGGAACTCATCAATGATGTTAATGAAACCAAGGTACATGGACCTTTGGGTCTATCCTCTAGAATATGTGTGTTGTCATCGACAGAGGGAGACCTGCCCCTAGTCAAGGAAATGATGTTTCCTTGATTAGAAACACGAGGCAGATAACCAAAAGGTGTGAGACAATCTGCGGACTAACCCACTGAATGGGGGGGAGAGGGGGAGGGAAAGAATCAAACAGGGGCAGGGGGATTTTGGTAGACTCAAACTTCCTTTGTTCAAAGTATGAAAGTAGTGCGAACCAGGCAGCACATGAAACTGACTCATGGGAATGGGATCATAGCTGTAATATCGAGAATGTCACTGCAGATGGGAAATACTTGGAGGAGGTGGACACTTTTGATATTGATGGGATCCAAGGAAGACACATTGTAGACTAATCTGAACAAAGGCGACCCAAAGTGGGAATGCTGCCAAACTATTTTCTATGAGGTGGTTTCTAGAGACACTGTTGTGGTACGATCTCGTGGATTTTTTGGCAAGCGCGAGAAGGTAAATGCTCGATGGTGATTTCAATTTTAGAGAGTCTGAAAGCATGAAGAAGAGTCTAGTGGGGGCTCTTTTTCATTGGTAGTCTCCTGTGCCCGAAAGAGGATAAAAGAAAACATAGGAGAGCTCACCCATCCTTTGGGGGATGAGAGACTTCTTTACCGTTGGTAGTCCAATCAGGCCAGAAAAGGTTAAATCTATACTGACTGGATGGTCATTCAGATACTTTTACGAGCATGAACGAAACCAAGTTTGCTCGGCAATATTTTCTTGATGAGAAGGCTGGAAAAGAGCTTAACGACAACCCATAGTGAGCTTTTTCGTAAGGTGCGGCCCCTCTGCCCGAGAAAGCATAAAAGTATGCAGAGGGGAACGGTCTTGGCTTGAATATGCCAAGGTGGTCCTTTTCATTTGATGGTCTACATGGTCCACAAAAGGAGGTAAACGAGACAATGTAGATGCACTTTCCTATACTTTAGCAAGTGGGAAAGGAAGCAGCTATGCTTGGCTATCTTTTCATTGTTTTTAGGAGTCAGAAAAGAGCTTAAACGAAACTCCAGTATGGTCAACCGATTGTTGTGGCACAGGCGGTACCCTATGCTGGGACTGTGGACAGTGGTCCAAAGGTCATCCGCGCAGTATGGATGGAGCAGGTGGCTCTCAAACATACCAATACATGCACGGGATAGATCACGGTAGAGGCACGCGAGTCGGTGCGGCAAAGGCACGCAAACCGAGGTGGATCTCAGACAGAGGTCAGGAGAGTCATGTGTGAAATGTGGTGGATGGACTTGACTACATGTGATGTGAGTGCTAGTCCGGAGGCAGTTATATGCCAAATACATGAAAAATAAATAATTCGTCTTCTGGACAATGGTCCGGAGATCCGCATAAGTTGTTGTGGACGAAGTAAACGACTATATGTTAAAATAAAATAAAAACGATGTCCTTAACGGGCGGTGGCCCGAGAACCCGTATGAGTAGTAGTAGGCAAGTGTGATACAAGTACAGGTCTGCAGACAATTGTATCACCATGGTGTGGCTCATAAATCGAGGTAACTTTCGAGAAGCGGTCCTGAAATTTGTTTGTTAAACATGAGACGATGGTATCATCAGGAGATGAAAATTTGAGACTGAAGGTGTGAGAGGTGTCTCGAACCAGTTCCATGTGACTTTGAACTGGAAGCTAATGGTGCTACCCCTGACTTGGGGGTCTTTGATTTGTGGTAAAAATATTGCAAAACAAAACAGGGAAAAAACTACACTATAAGGGACTCATACTGGTTATATCAGGCATAGACTCTCTTGAGGTGGAGCCCATTGCACGGCTTTTTCAAGAGTCGATCGTCTGATTCAGCGAAGAGGTATGCCCCCTTACCAAGAGGAAGGTCATTGGCAAGGAGGGATGATGAAATCTGTTCTTTTATGGGAAGAACTGATTCCACACTATGGTTTAAAGGGAATGGGGTAAAACCAAAGGTGGTCTTACGGATCTCCCCGTCATCGTGTAAGTGGTTCCAGGGTAGATCAGGAGGATCTTCCACGACCGATGAGGCGAAAGGGAAACTAGTGCTAGATATCATGAAAATGGTATTGGTTGTGGCTTTGGTTACCTTGCCCCCAGTCTCTGTTGGAGGAAGAGGGGCAGGCCTGGAGATGGGAGGAGTCTTTGATGGACCTGGAGGTAGGTGCAACATCAGCTCAATTGGCTGGACATGAGTCAACACATCTTGGGGCCTCAAAGATATGGTAGGTGGTTCAAGGTACCACACAAGATCTCCTAGTGTGAAATCATGTAGATTACAGGTTGCTAAGACAGACTTACTCATGATCTCAAATGGAAGGAAAAGGAAAGGGAAAAGGAAAAGGAAAAGGAAAATGTTGATCGAGAATGAACCCCACTGTTTCCTTGGTAACTGAGGTTGAGGTTACGACTGAGGTTGTGGCTGTGGTTGGGGAAACAACGGAAGAGACAGGTCTGATGCATCGTCAGTGATGGTGGAGACAAGAGGATTGGTAGAACTGGACATCATGTAGATGGACATGGTGTCTGAAGAAGGAGGTGGGGGTGAACTTCTTCGATCAGAGTGATCTCAGATTCAAGGGAATGTTGTTAGAGGTTGGCCAGAGCCATTCGAAATTCGGGCAATTCTTGGCAATGGTGAGAATAATGTCCATACAAACTACAGAGGGCACAAACATGGTTTCTTCTTAGTGACTTGTTTCTGACTATTCGCACGGTTGGAAGTTCAACCACGGGAAGTTTTTTGGTTGTGTCCATGGCATCCAAATGCGCACAAATCATTGGAATTTTAGGGCAATTCTGAGTTGGAAGGCCCTGTTGTTCACATATGGCAGAAGGCAGGATCTGCCTAGGTTCTGCGGTGGCTTTGGCGTTCTTTCCCCTGGCCCTTTTCGGGTGGGGCGATGCAGGTGCGGGTGCGGTGGCTGGTTTTTGCAGACCGGGAAGCAGATGGGACTTGACCGCAATGCGTTGCACAGGTATTAAGACTACCTGGGGTATCGATGGTTGAGATGGTGGATCAAGATACCACACTGGAATTCCCAATGTAAAGTTGGGCAGGTTGAGAGTGGCCATTACTGGCTTGCTCATGACACCAGGTGGGGGAAAGAAGAAGGGAATTGTATGGACTGGAGAGGAGCCCAGATAACTCCCTACTAGTTCTATGTGAGGGTATGGTTGTGGTTGTGGCTGCGCGTAATGCTGCGGCTGTGGATGATGTTGCGGCTGTTGTTGGTGTTGCAGCTATGAACGGTGTTACGGTTGCGGTTGGGGCTGCAGATGCGCTTGTTGTTTGGGAGCAGCGGTGCTGGATGAGACCATGCACAAGTACGCAGTCTCATTTTTTGTCAGTGGTGGTGACACTAAGGGGAAATGAGTCGTCATGGTGGTATCGAAAAAAAACCCAGGACCCACATTCAACAATGGGGAGGCTGGTGTGTTGTCAACCATGGTGTTGATCGCAGGGACAACATTGGCGTGTGTGGTCGTCCATTGTGGCTCAACGGTGGTAATGGTAGGGATAACGTTGGCGGGTGTCGTTAACCCTTGCAGATCGTGATAAGTGAGTTCATCAACCGTCACGATCTTCCCTTCATGGGCGAACATCATGAGATGGAAGACAGTTGATACGACCACTCTCGTGGCATACATATAAATTCTTCCAAGGAGAAGGTTATAGTCCAATTGAGCGTTGAGAACATCTATGTCAATCAAAACTATCTTCCCAGCTAACGTGATGGGGACATGGGGGAGGATTCCTTAGCCTTTAGTGGGATGGCCATCATAAGCCCTCAGAGTTGTGGAGGATGGTTGCAAAATTGGAGATCTAAGTTTCTGCCAGACTAGGGTAGACATAACACACGTAGATTCCCCCTCACCTACTATGCACCGGTGCACAACCAAATTTCGGATAGACACCGGGATTTGGAAAGTGATGGTGGATGGAATGCACAATTCTCCATTCTCTATGTCAAATGTGATCAAATTGGAGTCAAAGGGGTCTATGGCCCCAAGGGCGGCTAGTAAGGATTTATGCTGCATTGGGCATGTTTTGAGTACCTCCAGAGCAGACATGGCTGTTGGTGTTTGGGCCAAATCATCCACAATGCTATAGCTGACCGCAGCTCTAGCCGTGGTGTTATTGACCACTCGGCGTATGGGGGGGCGGGGGAAAGGGGGAAACTGAATAGGTGCATTGACCAATTTGGACGTGGATGCCGCTGATGTGTCAGCGGGTTCAGTGGTGGTTCCGTACTGATTTCGTTCCGTTTGTAGGCTGACCTCTTCAGTCGTCATGGCTAGCAGGTGGTGGAAACCTGTTTCGGCCATGGGAGGTGCCTCCAGAGCATTGGGATTGGGTTGGGGAGGGGGTGCGGTTGCCACCAATCCTTGAACTGGTAATGGGTTCTGAAGCACCATAGGAGGAGGTCCTTGTGGTGCCAGTTTTAGCTGGGCTTGATTTGTAGCGTTAGAGGCTTGTTGAACCTCATTCTGAATGGCCTTCTTAGTGCGACCCATGAGGGGACACTTGAATGTGTAGTGCCCGTAGACCTCAAATAGTGTGCATGATTGGTTTGTGCACAATAGGGCATTGCGTCTTGGTGCATTTGGTCGTGGGGGATTTTGGGTGGGTTGGTTTGCCGTGGCATTATTGGGTGGGTTTGGTTGCTGACCACCTCCCTGCAGTTGATTATTGGCTTGGTTTCGGTGTTGATTATTCTGGGCCTGCCCTTGTTGATTATTGGGGGCTGGCTGGTTGGGACAATTTTGTTGTGCAAATACTTGTCCTAACGGAGCAAATGGAGCAGGGGCGGGAACTTGAACCACTTGCACTGGTGGTGCATAATAAATTTGGGTGGGCTGCGGTGCCACAAATGTGGGAATTTTCCCCTCGTACTGTTGTGTCTGCCATGCCAAGGCTTGAGCCTGCTACGGTGGTGCAGGTTGTGCGTAGGAAGTTGTTTCTCCAGACTGGGACATCATTCTAGCATAGTCCAGAGTTTGGTTTTGGTAGGAAACACTAGCAATGTTGTTTGGTTGTGGTGGAACTGCAGGTGGTGTTGAACGATGCTGTGGTTGTTGGAAGACCGAGCCTATGATTCCATCTGTAGCATGGGATGCCCCCGGTGCATCTCGATAGGAGGTACCTGGACGGGGAGCATTTGGAATGACGATGTACAAGTATCCAAACTAAGCATAGATCAGGTCAAACTATTGGGATTTCAGTATGGCCTCCTCTTCGGATTGAGGAAATTCAGATGCGACATCCTTTGCTATGGGTGGGAGCAAGGTTTTGAGAAACCAATCCAAGAAGATCCTATCGTCAAGTTGGATTTTGCACAAACTACGACATCTCCGCCACTCATGGATGTGGTCGGTTATACGTGTCGCAGTGCTCTAGCGACAGGATAACAGGATCTCCACCCCTTCGTCATATCTGACAGGGATTTGGAAATACTGTAGCAACATGAAAGCTAAGGATTTGAAATCTGGGTACTTGGCTTGTGGTAGCTCAATGTACCACTTGGTCGCAGCACCTGTTAGGGTGCATTGGAATAGCCTTAGCTTGATGGAATTGTCTACAATGTTGTTTGACGAGTACCATAGATGGAATGTCATGATGTGGTTTTGGGTGCACTTCCCTGCCTTGCCTTCAAACTTGGGAATGTCTGATGGCAGCTTGGTTGGCATGGGAGGCCAAAAGGTTTGGTGGTGGATGGGGTCATTTGTCAATCGAGCCAAATCAGGAAAGTTGAGATGAGCCATGAAGGGCAGGTTTGACCCCAGGTTAATGTGAGATGGGGCAGCGATGGTGGCGGGGATTGTAGGTGCATAATGCATCTACATGGCTGGGGGAACTTGTGGTGGCACCATTGTAGATGGGCCAATTCCCATAAGTGTGGTGGCGGGGACAGTGTGGGTTGATGGGCCACTTCCCCCAAGTATGACAGGGAGGGTAGTGTATGTGGAAGGGGCACTGCCTCCTTGTGTGACAGGAGGGGCAGTGTATGTGGGAGGTCCAGTGCCCGTAAGTGTTGAAGGTGGGATAGCTTGAGTGGTTACTATGGGTGGTGTCAGCTGACTGATGACAGTTTTCATGACCGTGTTGGGGCCACCTGCAGGGTTGTTGGTGATAATTTGTGGTGTGGACATGGGTCCACTAGCTATGGCTATGCCGGAAAATGGATCCGGATTTGCACCAGACATGGGGCTTGATGGTGGAGTATGAAGGTCTGGTTTAGGCTGATATGGGTCTGAATCTGAAATAGAGGATGTGTGGCCTTCTGATGGTGTGAGAGGTCGTCGAGAATGGTCTCGACGATGTCGGTTCAGTGTTTCGAATTATGGTGGTTCGCCTCTTAGGCATGAGGAAGAGCGTGGGGGATCAATTGTGTTAGATGTTTATCAAACTGGTGGGAATGATTTTTGGACCCCAGTTTCAATGGCTTCCTATTGGCTGTAGGTGGTCACTCGGCCACCAAGACTGCCAGAAGACAGCGCTTGGCCTTTTGCTCATGGGCATTTCTACTCAATCGGTGGGGGTCATCGCCCGTTTCGCTTAGCAATTCCTCTCAGCGGCCAGTTACTTTGGGGTTCCCATGCTTCTCCTCACAATGAGTTTCTAGGATGAGCCCAAGTACTTCCCACGATTAAGGCAGTCAGGGATTTATTTCCTCAAAGACTGCATATTTTTTGAACTTAGTGTAAATTGATAAATTTTAAGGGCTCTCTCAGTGTCATGAACTGAGTTGGGTTGATTACGTGGTATGGTGTATATTTTTTTCTGTCTTTCTGTTATCAAGTGGCTGCAAGTGGTTTATGAATATGTCGTAGATTTCATATCATTGTGTGTACAAGCAGTAAATAAACAGAAATGTGTAAACAGGTACAATTTTTTACCCTGAATTTTGATGGCCTAACTAGGTGACTACCTTACACCTATATTCTTCTTTGACCAAGAGAAGGTGCTGAGCTCTCAACACAATGGGACTAAGCCCATCCATATATCCACAGGTCACCTCTCGGATGCAAGGTTTGACAACAAGGAGGACGCTTAGCGCCATGAGAAGCCCTCCTTCTCTACCCCCTCTACCTTCCAGGTCATCCGTTTTTAATGGTTTAGAACAATATTCAGTGAAGGGCCTATTACTATACGAGTTGTGCCCTTTGTCATATCCTAGAATACCCTGAAGGGTGATGACTAGGCAGAGGAGGAAGGGTAAGCAAGACTGTTAATCCTATGTCAATTTTAGTTAAGCTACATTCATTAAGCCATTAAATTTTATTTTTTTGAATTTACACTTTGTTTGTACATGAAATTGCAGTAAATTAAAATAGAAATAGAAATGTAACTACTGTGCTGGACAGAGGCGGCTGAGTTGCACTGACAATCTCTAATAAACTGAAAATTAACCTCTGATTGGCAGACCGCACGTTTCGGGTCAAATTTGGCGAGGGGGTCGCACAGATTTCATAGACAGAAGAATTCTACCTTTCTGAGTGAAGTCACACCTTTCAGGGGAAAAATGGCGACTTGGTCATGCCTATGAGGCCTAAAAGAGTGACCTCATCCCCTGTTCAGGACCGATAAGTGCGATCTGCTCCGGATTTGGGGTTTTTCTGATCCTGAGTCATATCCGGCCAACAGTAACCTGTACTGTGGCCAAACAGACTTGGATTTTCCTTGCAGAGGCTTCGGCAACAACAAAAACTGAATTTAAACAAGATTTACCTAGATCTGACAAGAAATTTTAAAAACTAGGGCATAAACTGATTAGTTCCTTTAACTGTGTTTTTAATTCGTTAAGTTCCAGAATATTCATACTGTACGGAGCCTTCGAGCTAGGTACAGCACCTGGTACCAGCTCTATTGTGAAATCCAGTTCCCTCCGAGGAGGTAATCCTGGAATTTCCTCCGGAAAAACATCAATAAATTCATTTAATATAGGAATGTTCTCTATTTTTATTTTATCTTTTTCAACATTATTTGCCTCATTTGTAATGATTATAGCATAGGCCTTACATCCCTTCCTGACTGCTCTTTTGAGCTGCAGGGCAGAGATCTGCCTAACCACAGTCTTCCTAGGAATTCCTTTAACTATTACAGGCTGTTCATTATTATTTACACATGTAAACATTTTATCAAAACAGTTTAACACTACCCTATGTTGTTCTAACCAATCCATACCTATAAGTATGTCATAAGAACCAAGGGGTAACATATTTAATTTAACAGCAGTTTTAAAACCATTCATATCTAAAATACAATCATTAACATAACAATTTACCTTCCTTTTTTCCCCTGTGGCTAGTTGAACCAGCCAAGAGTTATCAAACTTTTCAACATTCAGATGAAACTTTTCTACTATCTGAGGTGAAATATAACTTAAGCTAGCACTTGGATCTATCAAAATAGTTACAGAAGTTTGGTTAACCATACCTTCTACTTCCACCATGGAAGTTTGGTACTCAGCTTGTCGATTTTCCAATGCGGCATTAATCCGAGGCATAGTCCTTGCAAAATCTCCAACTGTCATTTCATCTTGTATTGTATGAATATTGTTGTTTGGCTTCTTACGGTTTGGGAAAACTGAAGCATAGTGTGAGCCATTGCACTCCCAACACTTAACAGGTTCCTTCCTTTCGAAATTTTTGGTGAAATTTCCATGATTGTTGGAAACCTCCTTGCTGCCCTTGAAGTTGTTGGAGTTATTTGAAGCACCATTTTTGCTTCCCTGAAAATTCTTGCCATTAAAATGGTTTCTTTTCTTGCTGTTCTTAAAATTTTTCTGAGGTATAAACTCATTTTTCTTATATTCAGCCTGATTACCATTCTTTTTAGCCTTCCAATTGGCTATTCCTTCCTTCTTTTTGTTCTGTTCAAAACAGAAATTTGCTTTTCGCATAGCTTCTT
>LPNX011203663.1:24418-138460 GCA_001517045.1 Pseudotsuga menziesii
TTACCCTCCATTCTGCCATCATGTGAAAGCTGGTTTTATTTCTTGTATTTACTCAATACAGTATTTGAGAAGATTAAAAAAAAAACATATGAATGTTTACTGTGTTTCATTCATTAACCTAGCTGTAATTTTTATTAGTTATTCTTCTTAAATAGAATTTAGAATGAAGAGACATTTGTCTCGTAGGGTTACTGCTTAGGTTTATGTTCTTAAGCTCATTTTTCGAGCTTCCTGTACTTTGTTCCTTTGAGTATTTAATGTATTTTTACCTATTTTGGATTTGTTAACAAAATATTTAAAAAGCCTTCAAGCTCAGTTCAGCATTATAACATTGTTTTTATAATGCGGCTATAATGAATACATGTCTATATTTATTTATTACTTTAAATGCAATAATGATAGATTTTGGGTTAAACCTTGTTCTGCATTTTGTAAATACTAAGGTTTTTATATTTTAATAAACAGTATTACTTATAATGCACATTAAACGACTAGTTCATAAATACATTTATTTATTTTACAATCTATGTATAAATAAAATAAATATTATCTGTTTATTAATATACTACTTGAATAATATTGATATACTATACATTATATTGTTTACATCATAGGTATTACAATGTAATACTACTCTTTGATATTACTATGAATATTGTTTTAACATTATTTACCCTTTATTTTGGTTTGGGACCTTTATCTAGTTATAAAGTTTGAATAATTCTTTATAATACTTATTAATAATAAGATTTAAACTTATAAGCGTATCTATATAAATTTCCTATATATAGCATAGCATTTATTCACCAGGCCTTATAATAGAATAACAAAATATGAGAATATACTCATCCTAGCTGAATAAAATGAAAGTACAGTAACTTGGAAATTTTACATTTTCTGCTATAATATAGACTGCTACTAAAATACTTTAACTGTATCATCTAACTGATAATTACTTATAATCTTCTATCAGTAATGTATTTGTTTTAAATAGAAGAAACAATTATAGCTTATACTGCAAGCATACTTAGTCTATCTTTTCATTTTTACAGTTAATATTTCCAGAAAAACAGAGTTACAGTTCTAGATTAATTTAAATCTGTAGAAAGATAGCTAATAAATTAAACAGATAGCATTTGTGATAGCTGTAAGTAAAATAGGGAACTCAGTTCAGAAGAATACTACTTCTCAACACTGAGACACTGTGCTAGAATACTGTCTGGTGATACCAGATGTGGAAAAACACAGTGAAAACTAACAGGTTTAATTACTGGTATTCTAAAGTACTAACTTTACTGAAATAACTATTTATTCAGACATATAAACAATCATAACATTCATCCATTTATACTCAGAAAAACATAAGGAAATGAATGAAGAACCTGTTTAATACTGTGGACAACAACAGCAATGGGAGGCCGTTCCTCCCTACCAATTCCTGGAGAGCGCTCAGACAGCTACTTCTCAGGACCCCTGAGCTTGCCCTGGTCTCCCTGGCTGGAACTAGGTGCAGCAAAACATATACAGTCTTCAACTCAGTATCACTCAGAACTATTAGTCAGTTCTCTCAACTCAAATAGCTGTGATCATAATCAAGTTACTGCAAACATTCACTCAAAACACTTCCTTACTGTCTTTCCCTCTTTCCTCAATGAAATTCCTGAATCACATTCACCTGAATGAATTCTTTCTGGAATAAAAACTGAGCAGCCTGAGCTCTCCTCATTGAGTACTTTTAAAGATTGCCTAGGTCTTAGTTGGGTTAACTGTCATTTAATGAGCCACCTGCTCACATTCCACTTTCTTGGGGAATCATGACCCCAAATATAGGGAAGTTGTCACCTGCAACTTAGGAAGTGTTTGAGGATGCTGCCACTTGTCTTTTGCCTTTCCACCTAGTTCCATCCACCAGTTTGACCAGTAACCTCTTTTAATAGCTCTCCCATGCTGTTGTCTCCATAATTTATTTATTATTAATAAAATATTCTGAATTACACTCCATAAATGTTGACTCTGCTGAGTCTAAGTTTAACATAATGTTTCAAAAATATAATAAAACAATTTACATAATTTTACAAAATTGGGGTATGTGACAAAGGTCCCATAAATAAATAAAAAGAGAAACGGTTTCATAACTGTTAACAAAACCTATAAAAATCAGAAAAACCTAAAAATTAAAAGAATCAAGGAAGACCAAAATGACAGGAAATATAGAAAGACGTAGCATAATGCAATATGGTAGTAATCGACATTTCCATCATAGACATACCACATCTCGACCATGCAATCGACATAGACAAGAGGATCAAAAGGTCCAATCAAGCCATCATGACTACGGTGAGAAGGAGCACCAAAACTAGAGCGCATTAAAAAAGCCTTCAATAGAGCATCCTTTACCATCAAATCCACCATTAATAACTCCATCGACGAGATCACCATCCACTCCACCTATAAATAATACATCGAACGAAGATTTAATACCACTTTACAAAGATCTAGAGTGACAGAGTTACCAGACTTCTAAGAGAAAATTAACTACGAAGAAAGTTGAGCCAGAAACGGACAAGATGTCCCTAAATCAAACCAGAGCCATGAAAACCAAAGCAAAAGAATTGGAATCCGTTGTAATTCCATTAGTGAAATGGTTGGAAAATATTTAAAATGCAAAAGTACAGGAATTTTCATGGTCACGACACTGGGCGGAAATAATAAAAAAATGGGCTTACGGGGGTATGTAAAAAAAGTCAGAGGAGGGGATGAAAATAAACCATAGCACTATCATGAACTATATGAATTCACCCCTCATGATGATTTTTGGAGGGACAAAAGAAAATATTGTCAAACTATTCATCAACCGATACCACAACGGGAAGTTTTACTTTGACAAACCAGTGGAAATATCTGTTGAAACCATCTACAAACTTACTGGGCTTTCCAACAAAGGCGACCCTTTTCCTGTAGGTATCAAAGAAGGATTGGTTGAAAGAATAACAAGAACGGCGACAGGAAAAAACTACAAAGGGTTAATTGTCAGACAAATTAAAGCCACTATACCCAAAATGGTGGCCAAAATCGTGTCCACAGGCCTAAATGTCATAGGACGAGGATGCAATTTGAAACTCGACATGCTGGAAGTTGTTGACTATATAGCGGAATCAGGGAAATTTTCTTGTTGGGATCAATACGTGGCCGACATGCTCAAGTCTATATGTGAAAAGTTCCAGGAAACAGGTGCAATAATTATATTTCCATCACTATTAATATGGATAGCTATGTACCACCTATGTCCAGTTGGGCATCCACAGTTCCTAAAACCGACTAGGTTTCCTATGTGGCATTTCAAGTTGTTCTCAATGGGTGGAACTCCACAGGAGTTGGAAGAAGGCAAAGTGTTCTTAGAAAATTGGTTTCAGAATCTCAAAATCCAAACAGCCAGATGGAGGGTTCCTCAAAACATATGAAGATGTCTGCCCCCGACAACACATATCCATCTGGAACTTGACCACACTGTAGTCTACCACTCACAAGGTTCCACAACAAAGGAAAAACCTCTCGACTACTATCCAACATTCGAGGAGATTTTCACAGAATTAGCCCGTTAGTCTAAGACCAAAATAGCCATACCCGCAGCTGCAAAAGAGATTAATCAACTTATTGTCAAACCATTGACCGACCAAGATAAGGAAGAAGACTATGAAGTTCGCCTTCATATTAGTACCTTCACTTCTAAAGACAACCCGATAGAGGAGCAAAACCTCCTTCAGATTGAAAATGTATGAACTACACAACTAGCCATCATACCGGTAGAATAGAACATTGTTGTCCCGACTCAACAACAGGAGGAGGGAGAAGGTTAGATAGACGAAGAAACATAATCCGACATAACAGAGTATGCCATGACAAAGGAGAATTTGAAAAGAATAGCTCAGGAAATATCAACATCAAGAAAAAAGAAATGGATTCAGGCACAAGGAAAGGGGAAATGCAAACTCATCCTTCCAGAGGAGTCAGAAGTTGAAGAAGAATTACTGGCTACAGCTGCTGACATTTTGGAGGATGCCTCAATGAAAAAAGTATCTGTCGAAACACAGTTCAAACAGTTCATCGATTCAGGAAGGTAGACCTAAAAAGGTAAGAGTTGCTACCCCTTCCGGAATAAGTCCTATTGATTTAACACCAAATTCCCCACGAACTTCTCCAACCAGAATAACACCAGATTAAACTATCGCCATATCACCAATCTACAAAGACATAATCCCTAGAACCCTTAAAGAAAGAATTGATAAAGATGTTGAACTTCAACAATTTATCAACAAACTACCAAATCTATTCCTCAATTCCCAGCAAATCAACACCACGCATAAAATAACAAATTCGAGCTCTTCCCGGTGAAGTCTCACCTCACAGACCGACCAAGTCTCACCACTGCTAAAAGTTGTGGGACTTATCAGATCCTCATTCATCTGAAACCCTGACAAAACATCCAAAGTTGTAGCAACCCAAATCTCATCATTCACACCAACTATCCCAAAAATTCTGGTTAATGAGGAAGATGAGGGAACACTTGATCTTGAAGGAAATCCTCAAGCAACACTAGATGTAGAAATCACCAAACCTATGGACTCTGAAGAAATCGATAACCCTGTCACCTTGCAACCAAAAGTTGAAAACCCCATGCTAACAAGTCACTTTCCAACCACTCCATTAACCCCAAAACACTCACCATCACCACCACCAATGCCATAGTCCCCTCAATATCCAAAGCCACCATCTTCACCACCACTAGAAGCACAAACAACTACAAGCCCCACTCATGAAATTCAGCTAGTTAACCCAACCACAACAAAAGTTCAGTCAACTAAAAATCCGCCAACTGAAGAACAACAAACAAAGCAGAAGCAACCAACATCAGTACCAACAGGATCAGTGGTGGTCCATCACTCTAAACATAAAATCAAAAGCAAAGAAAAGAAGAAAAGAGAACAACAGTAGACACAACAGGTACAGACAATTATCCACCTTAATCAATTAGGGTCGACCACTGCAGTGGACACCCCAAAACTTAGAGAACTGGACCAACTCTTGGAAGCAATCAATAAAGAGGCTGCAACAAGAAATCAAAGAAGAAGAGAATAGATAGACAAATTTCAAGCAGAACAAGTTGAAATCCTGACTAAATGCAAGAATCTGACATAAACGGTTCTACCTAGAATAACAAAGACCGACACCGACAAACCATTGGAAAGAGCATACCAGCTGTTGGAAATTTTTGTGTCGAACCTTTAGACACAATCACAAGCCAAGAAAGATGAGAAAAAAGGAGAGACTTTTGTACTAGTGAGACATCAGTACACAACATTCTCAGAAGCCTACAAGGTACTGCAAGCATTTGGATGAGTCTGCCACCACAGAAGAAGTACTGCAAAACTGGTATACTTATTATGGCCAGGTATTCTAGAAGGCTCAAGAGACTCGTGAACACATCAAATCATTAGGAAATCAACAAGGTCTGGAGGAAGCAAGAGGAGCACAGTACAATATCAGATCGTACTGGAGACAACAAAACTTGAAAAATTGGAAAAACAAGCACATCAGTGGATGAATCAGGCACTACCCATCCTCGACACACTCGACAAAATTTTCCCACGAATGAAAATATTACTTGACATAGCATAGGAAAAAACTCAAATGTTGGTGATCGACATAAGCAATATCACAGACCTACCAATACAAGAGAAGATGTTGATCCTCTCAAGCATTACAACCTTGACCATTGACATTCAGAATGTCCTCCGCAATTGAACAAAATTTCAACACGAACTAGCCATTACAGCAGAAGCCATTGTGGAGATATGTGTACAGAAAAATACCATCTATTCGGCTGCACAGGCCATGAAGACAGAGCAATTGGAAGAAAACTACTTTAGAAAGTATGTTTTTTTACCTCCCCTGTTTCTTCGGGACGAAGAAAGATTTTGTTCCTAGGGGAGATGTTGGAGGAGCTAGTCGGTGAGCCGACTAGACTAGTTAGCCGACTAATTAGAGATTAGGTTGGCCTCCAAAGGCTACGTCGGTTGACCGAATCGACAAGTAGTTATTCATAACTGTTTTGTAATCATATATAATAAGCTGTTGAGCCAGATAGGAACTTGGTTTGGTTTGATATTTGTATGAACCCATATGTGTTTTGTGTAATATAAAGTTGTTATTCGACCTATTGTCTTGTCTCTTGTGTCTGTTATGATTATATGATTCTATATGTGTATTATTGGTAACTTAGTGATCTGAGTGATTACAACAAACCTATAAGCCTTAGAGTCCTCAGAATAACCAATGAATATACACTTGTGATATTTGGGTTCTAACTTTTTCTGTTTTTCATCAAGAATACGAGCCCAACATTCACAACCAAACACTTTAAAGTTACTAATAGCAGGTTTTCTACCATTCCATTTTTCCTCAGGGGTAACATGCTTAACAACTTTTGTAGGAACCCTATTTAAAATAAAGTTATCACAACGAAGCCCAAAATTTCTTATGTAATCCTTTAGAATAAAGCATACATCCAACCATTTCAACTAAAGTTACATTTTCCTTTCAGCAAGTCCATTCATAAAGTCTTAATCTATTTACCATATTCATTTTCAACCAAGGATTTAAAAAGTTGAAATTTAAAAGAGGTTTCACTTTTATGTTTCAAAAAATAAATCCATGATTTTCTACTAAAGTCATCAATAAAGGTAAGAAAATAGACTGCATGTGATATAGAAGGAACTTCAAGAGGACCACAAATGTCACTATGAATTAATTGCAGAGGATCTTTAGCACACCACACTTTGCCTTTATCAAACATTTCTCTATGATGTTTACCAAGAACACAAACATCATTGGTAGACGAAATATGAGGTAATCCATGGACCATTTTAGTTAACATTTGCATTTTACCATAATTCAAATGACCTAATCTTTCATGCCATAATTTACTTAGTTCACCAGCATGAGCAACATAGGAATAAAAATGTTGTCTTTTAGTTGAATTAAAACCAGTAAATTTATATAAACCAGCAATATGATCAACAGGACCAGAAGAAAATACTTTAAAATTATGGTTGATATCTTTAAGAGAATATTTATCAGGTCAAGATTCAAATTTATATCCTTTCTCACATTCACGACAAATAGAAAGCAAGTTGATGGGCATATTTTCAACATGAAAAACATCTTCTAATTGACCATTAGCAACATTAATATTACCGGAACCAATTAAGGAAAGTTATTTACCATCCCCTATAGATACTTTCTGATATATGTGTTTATTATTGTCATAAAATGTAAATAAAGAATCATTACCTATCATATGTTTAGGAGCACTAGAATCCATTATCCATTCCACATTAGAAGAATAATTAATAGAAGAAACAACAGATGCACATAAAGCTACATGGGATTGATCAAAACCTTTGTTTTAAGCTTTAGACATTAAACATTTCAATTTAAAGCAATTCTTTTCAGGATGATTAGTTTTACCACAATGCTTACAAGGATCATACACTTTCTTCTTCTTACAATTTTCATGATGTGCAGTAGAATTATTACCATAATTATTAGTAGGCTTTGAAGTGCTTGAACAAGAACCTTTCGCATTTTGAAAACTTTTCTTAGGATTATGAGCAATTAGAGCTTTATTAGGTGAGAGTTGTCCTAAAACAATTAACCTTTCTTATTCATTAATCAACCCTTTACAAAAATCATCAAAAGTAGGTTTTGTAGTACTTTGAGACAATTCAAGAGCTCTATTCCTAGTTTGAATGAACATGTCAAAACAAGATGGCAATTTCTATTCTACAAGAATTATAAGAGCGGTGTATTTTTTCTTGTAATCTTTACCACAATTGTTTAATTTTTCATTTAAGGTTTTCACTTGAGCAACATAAAATTCTACTCTATCAAAGTTAGTATGATCTAGCTCAAAAATCTTCTTTTCAAGGTAATAAGCAGAACCATCATCAGATTTATCAAAGAGAGAAGAAAGAGTTTTCCATAGCTCAACCGGGATGTCTTCTGCATCAATACTTACCTAAAGACTATCTACAACCGTTTGACAAATGAGCCCTCTTGCTTGATCACATTTGTCTTCCCATATACCCACATCCTTAGCATCAACAGGTTTCTTGTGTTCATCATTAACAATCCTCCATAGACTCTTTACTCCTAAGAACATCAATAATTTTTCTCTTCCATGCAAGATAGTTAGGACCAACAAGTTCAAGAACATAAGCTACTTCTGAAGTCATAATGATAGAAAATAAAGAAAAACTCAAATGCTAGAAATGACAAGAAAAGAATGAGTAAACTGAAAAGATCTTACCAATGTACATAAAGGGTTTTGAGCCAAAAAATTGAAATGACCATAACACGATCAATATGACTCAGAATTACTATTATAACATGTTTCTGGAAATGGCATGAGCCTTCTGCATCGAACCATGCAAGCCAAATACAAATATGGATATTTTGTCAAAGGATACCAACTCTGCAATATTTCCGTCCATACAAAAAATTTCTGAAAAAATAGTTGATTTTAAATCAGCGATATCTTCGCTTTTTGGACATGAAATCAGATGTTTTTTTTTTAAATCGGGTATTGTTTTGAGAAGAACTCGGATATGTAACCATATTCTTTATATCTTTCACCAAAAGTTTCAGATATGGATCTGAAAGTTGCGACCTCAATTTTTCATGAAAAACAAACTAGATCTAAATAATAGGAAGATAGATCTCCTTGAGGACAATCCAAAAATCATATAGATCTACAAAAAAACATCAAGAAACTCTTGAAAAAATTTGCAAAAAATCTACAAAATAGGGTTAGGGTTAGACATAAAAAATTGCATAAATATGCCTAGATTTGAAGAGAAGCCTAATGGCTACCAAATAGAAAGCAAATCTACAAAATAAACAATGCCCAAATGATAAAATTGTTAGAAAGATATAGAAGGGGCTATATCATAGCAACCAACTCTCATACCATGTTGGAAAGAGGGATCAAGATTAACTAGCTTACCTATATATGAAAAACAATAATATATCAACAATAAGTACAAAAGAGAACAAGAGAAAAGAGAACACCAGATATACGTGGTTCACCCAATTGGGTTACGTCCACGGGAAGGTAGTCTTCTATTATCCCCAGAATATCTCCTCAAGCTTACAAGAGAGAAATGTAAAAACACCAATACAATACAGAAATATCAAGTCTGTTGTTGTGCTGTGAATCTCGTGACCCTATTATATACCAAGAGCTGAGGAGGAATTATTCTCACATATTACACGTGGGATAATATAATTCTCCAAAATAACACCTCTTTATATAATGATGGATATTAAGCATATACTTTACCATAATGAATATGGGATATTGATCCAGGAGGATATTGGTGGCCACCCACCTATTCCTCTTGGACCCCCACCACTGTTTCTTTCAGTTTTCTAGTTTCCTTAATTGTAGAACAATTTACTATTTTTGGCAGTTTTCGGGTCCTAAACTTCCGGAGCCATTTTGAGGCCCTAAACAACATTTTTTTGGCATCAAATGGTCGAGCAAACAGGAGTTCGCTCCAAACATTGTATTCATTATTTATGGATGTAGTCCTTAAACAGATCTTTCTAACGATGTATCATTCGCGTCAAACGGAGGTAGTATGCTAAAGTTACGACCCCGGGAAATTGTTGTACCAAGTTACCCAACGGGGCCCACATTAAGGAGTTTCACCTCCTAGGGTTAGGTTTTTGGATGTGTAGGGTTTCCATTGTTTCTCAATAATATATAGGCCTTCAAGCCTCATTGTAACACAGAGTTCAGAGGCATGTAGCCGCCACATCTCTTCTCAGAGATAAGCTACCAGCACTCTAGCTAGTTTATTTCCATTCTGTATTTAAACAAGTTTCAGTTATTGATTAATGAAATGAAGTGTTATTTCCACTGCATATTTCTTTCTATGGTTATTTGTGTATTCTGTTGCGTTCCTGCATAAATCCGGATCAATGGTATCAGCGCAATCTGCTCTTTCTCGATCCTTCTTTGCATGTCCCCAACGAGGGCAGGGTATAAAGAGTTAGGGCTCGATCTGGTTGAACCTTTGCAAGATCAGCCTCGCAAATCCCAACAGCCACCCATGGGGGACGAAAAGAAAGACGAGGGCGCAGAAGATCCTATCAAAATGTTTCTCGAGGAGGCCCTTGAAAAACAAAGGAACGCAATGATGGATAACTTTGCCCAGATCCTTCAACGACTTCCCACTGGCGGCACATCTACATCTAGCAGCCACTCTGGAGGTGCAACCCCTTTTAAGGTACAAGTAAACTTTGACATTACCATATTTGATGGTCGAATAGATGCAGACATTGTAGATAAATGGTTGAATATATTAGAAGGATATTTCTCAGTTCATGACTTTTCTAACCGGGAAAAGAATACTTTTTCTCTACTCAAAGTCGCCCGCCATGTCAAGGACTAGTGGGAAACCTACTGTGAGAGAAAGGATGAGGAGGAACCCTCTCTATTCTCAGTCGTACCCACTTGGAATTCTTTTCAAGATGCCATAAATGGACAATATTATCCAGTGGGGAGCTATGAGGACAAGTACATCCAATGGACTACGTTGTGGTAGCAAAGAGATCAAGATGTGCATGAGTTAACCAATCTGTTCCATACCCTGCACACCAAGTTGGGTATCAAACATTCAGAGAAACATTTGGTGCTGAAGTACCGCAGTTTTCTGCACATATACATTCAGGAGGAAATGGAGTTCCTCGACATCTGGTCGCTTGGTACGGCATATCGGTATGCTGCCAAAATTGAGCAAAAATTCAAACAGAAAAAGCGAGACTTTGGATCTGCGAATCAGAAGCAAGGGAAAGGTGCCCCCAAACTGCAGAACCAAGGACACAGCCAAGGCATGGCAACTCAAGAAAACTTTCCAAATCCGCAAGCAAAGAGCAACAATGCAAAGCCGAAGAAGGAAGTGGAAAAGTGGTGCGAGTTCCATAAGAGCCCCACTCACAACACAAGTGAGTGTCGAGCTAAGCAGTCACTAGTGGCTGAGATAAAGGCTTCTGAATTAGATGCATACTCTAACACTGAATCTGAACCCGAGAAGGGGAATGAAAGAGGGAAGAAGATTATCGATGCAAAGCCCAACGCCACCGTTTCCACCATGAAGATCCAAAAGAAAGAACCAGAATATTCAGAGGAGGAGGAGCATCTTTTCCACTCCCAGATGTGGGTAAAGGGTTCCCCACTACAGTTCATCGTCGACAGTGGGAGCCAAAAGAACCTGATTTTAGCAGAGCTCGTGAAGCGGTTGGGTTTGTCGACCACAGCACACCTGCAGCCGTACACCATCAGGTGGCTTCACCAAGGACGAAATCTTCGCGTCAGCTAGCAGTGCCGCCTTCCCTACAGCATCAAGCCCTTCACCGATGAGGTATTATGTGATATTGCTCCTCTTGATGTTTGTGATGTATTATTAGGTCAACCATACTTATGGAAGCGAAATGCTGTGTATGAGTCCTAGCCTCGCGCTGTTATTATTACGTTGGGAAATAATTTGTACAGGATACCAGAGGTACCACACCCTACCGCTATCTCTTTGGTTACTGCAAAACAATGTAGTAAGCTCATTTCCAAAACTGGGAAGTTTGTTTTCTTGATGATCAGCCCTCAGGGCAAGAGGAAGATCATGGCCACAACCTCCATACAGGGCCCCTCCGCACGACAACAACAAATGGACAAGGCCATGGAGGAGTACCGGGACATATTCACCTCACCCACCAGGGTGCCTCTCCACTGTCAGGTCAAGCACCCCATCAATCTGACCCCAGGTGCGCTACTGCCCAATGGACCAATCTATCGCTGCTCTGTTCTGGAGAATGATGAAATCAAGAGGCAAATTCAGGAGTTGTTGCAGAAGGGTCACATCCAACCAAGTTCATCACCATGTGGGAGCCCGATTGTGTTGGTACAGAAAAAGGATGGGACTTGGAGACTCTGTATTGATTATCGGGTGTTGAACAAGATCACTGTCCAGAATAGTTACCCGATCCCATGGATTGATGACCTCCTGGACCATCTTAAAGCGAAAAAATATTTTAGCAAGATCGACTTAAAGTCCAGGTATCACCAAGTACCAATCGAGCCGACCAATGTGTGGAAGACTACCTTCAAAGCCAAGAAGGGCCTTTTCAAATGGTTGGTCATGCCTTTCAGGCTGACAAATGCTCCTGCAACCTTCATGACACTGATGGATGACATCTTGCGGCCATTCACCAACTCATTTGTAGTAGTGTACTTGGATGACATCCCGATCTTCATCCAGACTTGGGAAGAGCACCTCCACCACATTCGACAGGTCCTCCAAACATTGCAGCAGCACAAGTTGTGTGCCAATTTGGACAAGTGCACTTTTGGCATGACCTAGGTTCAATATCTGGGATACATTATTGATGGCTCTGGGGTATATGTGGATCCAACCAAGATCCAAGTCATTCAGGATTGGCCAACCCCAACTACTCTAACAGAGCTTCACAGCTTTTTGGGCCTTGCTAATTTCTACCACAGGTTCGTGTTGGGATTCTCTCATGTCACTTGGCCCTTGAGTCAAGTCACCAAGGGAGGAGCGAAAGAAAAATTATTTTGGTCAGAAACTCAGCAGAAGGCATTTGCAGAATTGAAACATCGCCTCTATTGTGCCCCAGTGCTCACATTACCAGACTTGCAACAACCATTTGAGATTGATACATATGCCTCTAACTATGCTATTGGGGCATTCCTTACTCAACAAGGGAATCCAGTGGAATATCACAGTGAGACACTGTCAGACACGGTCCACAAATATCCCACTTATGACAAAGAGATGTATTCCATTGTACAGGCTTGCCAGCAATGGAAGCATTACATTTTGGGGAAGGAAACGATCATCCACACAGACCACTGACCCCTGTAGTTCATGCAGACACAAGGGAAGTTACAGAATGATCGCCATTAGAAGTGGTCCACATATATACAACAGTTTCAATTGAACATCAAGTACAAGAAGGGAAGCACCAATAATGTTGTAGACTGCCTCAGCCGACCACCAATCGTAGCGATAACGACCCTGCTCAACTCTTGTGGGCACGAGACTTCTGATTGGTCGCTTCTCTACAAGAGCGATCCAGAATTCAGCCACACATACCAGACGCTTTTGGAGGGAAACCAAGTTCCAAATTTTCACCTCTAGGATGTACTACTGTGTCACATGGGACACCTTTGTGCTCCTTCAAGCGAGCGTGCCAAGATGATTTGGGAAGCACATTACAGTCAGGTCGCTGGGCATTTCAGGGTTGAGAAAACAGTGGCAGTACTGTAGAAGTATTTCTATTAGCTGAACCTTCAACAGGACGTCAAGAAGTACATCTGATCCTGCACTACCTGCGCCATTGCCAAACCATCCATCAAGAAGCAAGGCCTCTATACTATGTTGCCTACCCCTAGTCGACCTTGGGAATCCATCTCCATGGATTACATGTCAGGCCTTCCTTCTACTAAGCACAGCAACAACTGTGTGTTTGTGGTCATTCACAGATTCTCAAAGATGACCATCATGGCACCCTGCAAGAAGAATATCATAGCAGAAGCCACTGCTAAACTCTTCTTTGAATGAGTGTGGGTACACTTTGGTATCCCACAGTCTATAATATCAGACCGAGACAACAGGTTCCTTAGTACATTCTAGTCTAGCCTATGGTCAATGCTAGACACCAAGCTCACAAAGTCCACAGCTTTCCATCCCCAGACTGATGGCCAGACTGATGGCCAGACAGAGGTCGTCAACAAGATGATCGTACACATTTTGCACATGTACAACTCAAAGCATCCACGCACATGGGATGAGAGCCTCCTCTATGTACAACACAGCTATAATCGGGCCCTCCACAGCTCAACCAACCATAGCCCCTTTCAGGTGGGCTTGGGATTCCAGCCACTATGTCCCATTGACGTAGCCATGCCATTTGCAGCTACTCAGGCTGATTCAGCTCATATCCAGTCTGAAGTTTCCAAGGTAAACAGCTTCATTGAGCGCATTCAGCACATTCGCCAACAGGTTCATGACATATTGGACAGATCCAAGGCTAAGTACAAGCAGCGACATGATCAGCATCGGGTGCAACACAACTTCCAGGTGGGCGACAAAGTGTGGCTACATTTATAGAAGGAGCGCCTCGCTAGACCCCACCGTAAGCTTTGCCCACTCCGATATGGGCCATACACCATCACCAAGGCTGTTGGGGACAATTCCTTCGAGCTCAGTATTCCACCATTCCTCGGTCTGCACCCAGTGTTCAATGTGGACCGCCTTCGGCCCTACTTTCCACCTCTACTGGACACATCAGACGTGGCAGAACAACTCACGCCAATAGAGTTAAACCCCGACTGCATAGAACAAGCCACAACTGATCGGATTATGGACACACATATCAAGAACACCTGCCCACAGAAGATCCAGCTATATCAAGTTGTCAAAGCAGGCCAACTCCTTCACCAGGGAAAGTGGCTCACCGGGGACCAAGTTCAACAGAAGTTTCCTCATCTCATGGAAGAACTCAACGCAATGGGGACCATTGCTTTCTAAGGGGGGAGGAATGATCCAGGAGGATATTGGTGGCCACCCACCTATTCCTCTTGGACCCCCACCACTATTTCTTTCAGTTTTCCAGTTTCCTTAATTGTAGCACAATTTACTGTTTTTGGCAGTTTTCGGGTCCTAAACTTCCGGAGCCATTTTGAGGCCCTAAACAACGTTTTTTTGGCATCGAATGGTTATGAAAACATGAGTCCATTTTAGACTTGATATTTGTTGTTTATGGATGTAGTCCTTAAACAGATCTTTCTAACGATGTATCATGCATGTCAAACGGAGGTAGTATGCTAAAGTTACGACCTCGGGAAATTGATGTACCAAGTTACCCAACGGGGCCAACATTAAGGCATTTCACCTCCTAGGGTTAGGTTTTTGGATGTGTAGGGTTTCCATTGTTTCTCAATAATATATAGGCCTTCGAGTCTCATTATAACATAGAGTTCAGAGGCATGTAGCCACCACATCTCTTCTCAGAGATAAGCTACCAGCACTATAGCTAGTTTATTTCCATTCTCTATGTAAACAAGTTTCAGTTATTGATTAATGAAATGAAGTGTTATTTCCTGCATGTTTGTTTCTATGGTTATTTTTGTATTTTGTTGTGTTCCTGCATAAATCCGGATCAGATATAATGTATTAATCTTTTACACAAGATTGTGGATATCTTTCGACATAATACAAAGACATTATTACCTTCTAAGGAATATAAATTATTCCAACATTCTAGAGTCCAAAAAACTTCAAAACTTCATGCTACCACAAATAACTACATATCATAAAAATCATTGCCTATAATGGGATCCTATTTGTCAATAGCACCATGTGACCCCCACCTCTAGGATATAGCCCTTGCTTCTATCTTGAATCTCAAAGTTGATCCTCCAAGGACATTAGTCAACACCCTACAATTTTGATGAAACCTCCTAATCCAATCATCAAAAAATGTTATAAAAAACTTTGCATGCCTAATAAGTAATTTTGCTTGAGTCAAGGGTACATTTTTACTAAGGTCATGACAAACGAGTTAAGCAATTAGCACCATGACCAACATCGAGGTACATAAAGGGGTTGATGCACGTGATTAAATGCCAATGCACTACCCTCATACATGATAGAATCCACTGGAAACATTGTAATCCTGAAACCTTGAATATTGTTAAGTTTGTTGAATTCTGAATGGGATCTGAAATTCTACATTTTGCATATAAAGTCTGATGAGATTGGATCCACTCTCAAACATCCTGAAACAATTAATGGTAATGTTAAAATTTTAAGTAAAATTATAGAAAATGAATGATAAGGAGAATGTCACTTTTACTTTAATAATTTAATATTAGCATTTATTGTTATTGATTATTATTGTTTAGATTATGTTAGGTTAGATTAGAGTAGGTTTTTTTGTGTGTTTCTTTAATTTGCATTTTATGGGACCACAACCATGATTGTATAATGTTGAAGGAACCAAATGGTTTTGTGAAAAAAGGTTGGTTCGATATGGAATCAAATAGTTCTTGTATGAAACTAGTTGATATAGTACCGAACCGGCCATTTGTGGTCTATGTAGGATATTCTGATCATTGGAGAATTGAAATTGGTTAGGTTGACTAGTTTTGCATGAAAATGACTAGTTCTAATAACACTGATCCGGGGTTTTGAAAATTTAAAATGGTATCAAAGCTTGGAATCTAAGAAAGAGAAATACCTATGAAGTCTACAACAATAGATTTAAGTGGGTGCTTGATGGAATACACACAACAATTATTTTTTATGAGACCTAATAAATGGAAGCAACCAATCTCAGATTTGAAGATAAGTTAGATGGGGCATCTAACTTCCTATCTTGGAAGGTGAGGGTGTCCTTTCTTTTGAAGGAACTTGTAATACCCCAGTTGTTAAGCCCAGACTTATGATCCTTCATGTGACTTCTGTTCTCTTACATTATGGACTTCTGATATTTTATATGACTGTGGAATTATGCTCCTTTGCATGATTAATTTAATTAAGGACTTATTATTAATTTTTGATAACATGAATTTGGACTTTGGCACTAATATTAATGTTAATGTTATTACTAGAATCTCTGCTATCTTTGAATGTTGTTAATGATTGATTAAATAAACAACTGGCTCGACAAAAGAAACTAAATGAGTATGGGGGAACATGGTTTCCACAAAGTGAGGGGGAATGGGGACATCCCTAGAACCTTATAACTTGTTGTTGGCTTAATTTTGTCCATCCCAAATCATATTTGCACCTTGGTGAGATTAATAATGTTGGTCACCCAAACCTTGTACACATAACGATATTCTCAATAATTATGGACTATGGATTTAATATTGAATATTTTTCACACCTTAGTGGGCCCCTCTTACCTAGGGAACCCTCCTTGGGAAAATATTCCCTCACATGTATGTGTTTATGGTCATTTATGATCCATTTTCCTAGTTTTTAGGGGATGTAATCTATTTTCTAGCTTCCACTCTTACACCATGCATTGGTGATCCTATTTTTGTGCTTCCATAATATTTATGACCCTATTGGATGCCCTCTCTCACCTATTTCTCCCTATTTGATGTTTTGTAACCCCCTTCATGCATTAGTATGTCTCCATGTGCTCTTCATGGCTACACTCCTTAGTTTTTGGGTAACTCCTCCTCATGGTGCTAATTCGAGAAAGGGAATATTTTCACTAAGCCACCACTCCACTAATTCAAGTTAATTCTCCATGATGAAGCTTAAACCTTACCTCTCTCTAATTTTTGTGGATCCCTTCGAGTTAGAGTTGTCCTCCTTATGCTATAAATTCTTATGCCATCTCCTTGTTGAAGTTAATCTTGAGCTTTGGACCATGTGACTTATGCTATCTAACCATGTTGGGAATGTTGATATTATTGAGAGTTTGTTGAGACTTAGAGTGAGTATATTTGTTTCCCTTTGCTTCCATTATATCACACTACTAGTATAGGTTCTCACAAAAAAAGTTGGGAAATGGGAATGGCGATCTAGGTCACATCCCATAGGCAGTGGAGACAGACATGAAAGTATTAGTGGGAAGCATTGTGTCTCTAGGAAAAGGTAGTTTCGAGAGTAGTGAGACTAAGAGAGCCTCTACCTGTGGATCCATGGTCTCAGATCGGGGTGACTTGCTCAAGCGAGGAAGGCTTGACGGTGTCTATGTATGGGAGGAAAGTTTTCCTGCTACAGCCAGTTGGCCATATTTTGAGATACGTATCTATCTTATGTTATGTGTTCATTACATTATCTTATTAGGTATATGTGCAATGATGGTTGATTGGTTGTTTGAGTGTTCATGTATTGAATTTCAGGATCTGCATGGAGGAAGTATGGATCTCATATAATATGGAATTGAGTTTCTATTCTCATTACCTTCTTTCTATTCTTCTTCTTCTTAACCATAAATTGTAATTTTGGATCTATTTTATTGAGAGGGGTGCAACCATATGATATGGTTCAACCATCTATGCTCATTTATGTGTTGTGATACCTGCTCCATTGTTTTCAGAGCAGCATTTGCAATGAACAATACCTTTCGTTTCATTGAAAAATATTTCCAGTTGACCAAGATATGTTTGTTTTGGTATAATAGATTTCTAATGCCAAGATGAGCACACCTGTCATTTGATTGTAAATCATTTATTTGCATATTTGTTCTTAGTTTCATATCTGAGGATGAGAGATGTATTCTATATGTAAAATTAATCAATGGCTAGAGGGTGGGAGCCATATGATCTGATTTTTATTAGTGAGAGATGATTGTAGGTTCGAGAGCCGATTTTGAGGGTTGTAATTGCAGACGGTGTTCTTTGTTTGCTATGTTTTCGGTGTGGTTGTATATTGCAGCCTATGGATGTTTCATGATATGTAGTTTTCCTTACTTTTTATGCTCACTAACAACACACACATAACAACACAGAAAAAGTAGATTAATTAGTAAATAATCAATGACATAAATACTTGGTTATTTATAAACTATGCTATCAAACAAACAAAAAATACATAAATCAGATATTCACACCAAATATGATGTTTATCATGTATTATGGATGTTCTTGTTTCAATTATGACCTTTAACTTGCACTTTGGAAATTATTAATTGAGTTTCACAATTAATTATTTAATTAAGTGACGTAATTAAATAATTAAGTGTCACAAACTTTAGTTATAATTCAATCTCTATAATTAAAAGATTTAATTTATTCGGGACAATGGTTAGTCAGATCAATAGTAATTTATTTATATCCATTGTTCTTAAACTTAAGTTAGTCTTATTTTTAGCAACTTTGGCCATATCTCAAGGTTTGGGGACATCACAAGTGGTATCTGAGCTTAAGGTTTCAACACTACGGCTGTTGGGCCTTCTGTGAAGTTTCAAGTCACTTTGTAAACATGCATTTGCATTAGATAGCTTCAATGCATGCACCTTAATATATTTTCACATGTGAGTTGGTTAAATTAAACTGTTAGATTGAGATGGTTATGGATTTAAAGTTCATCAATTAAGGAGAAATCTTGGAAGGATTTCTACCCCCCTTGTCCAATTAGGTAGATTGTAACTTAGAAATCTTGTCTAGTTACTTTATAAACAAGAATAAAAGTAATTTTTAATGACAATGGACTTATACTAATGTGTAGTTTACTAACAGAATGGTCATAATGAACACAATGCAGTTCCCATTGATTGATTGAGCAAGTGGCATGACCACTAAACTGATATTTTAATCGAACCTGTGAAGACTAAAGATTCAACAAGTAAAAGTTCAACAGTAGGAAGTCAGATATTGGGGATGGATCTTGAGGAAGGACACAGACCATATAGTCCTGAATAGGATTTTATTGAGGGTATAAGGTCAATCATACATAAAAGGAGAAGTGAATCGTTAAGCTTGGGAGGATTCAGTGAGGAAGTGTAGAGAGTATAATGAAAGGATAATTCATATCCAAGAGCAGATTATGAATGATCTAAAATTATTGAAAACCATCCAAATATTCGCTGAAAAGAGTCATAGAAGAGGTTATGTGAGGTCTAGATCATCTTCAAGAATACCTTATCACTCAGAGATAAAGGAGGGGTATGCATCAAGAAGTCCTGAAAGATCTCTAGTGAGATATAAGAAGAGGAGGTTTATCTGGGATGAACTAGTAGGAGAGTTGAGAAGAATAAAGCCCCCAACTTTTGATGCAAAAGTAAAGCAAGGAGAAGTTGTTGAAGCATGGTTGCTAGGAATTAGGAAATTCTTCCAGTTGCATCAATATACACCTAATATGGAGGCAAGAGTATCCATATAACATTTGCAAGGTAAGGCATCTATATGGTGGGATCAACTGGTTAATTTGAAAGACATTGATGAAGAAAAAATATCTTGGAGTAAGTTTAAAAAATACTTTCAAAAATAATACCTCTATGAGCACTACTATGACTAGAATATGGACGAATTATTTGATCTTAAGTTGGGAAGCATGGCTATGGAGGCCTATGAGAAAAAAATTCTAGAACTTTTGAACTATGCGGACGTCATCAAAGATGAGAAGGTAAAGATTCAAAGGTTCCTAAGTGGCCTTCCTGAATCTTATAGAGATAAAATTCAATATGATATAACAAAGAACCTTAAGGATGCCATCTGGAAGGAAAAACACTTATATGAAGAAGAAGAAAAAAGAACAAGGCCCCATATCATAAGAATTGGAAGGATATGAAGAAGAACAAGCATGAGCAGAGAAAGAAAGGTTTCCATCCTTCAAAGTTCAGGAACAGTAATTCTTACCAACAAGGATATCCAAGGGAAGAGTCTTCAGGGAAAATACCACCTGTGGAATGTTGGATATGCAAGGAAACCCACTTTTCCAGTCAGTTCCTGCACAATAAAAATAACCTTCACAACATTCAAGAGGCTTCAAATGTTTGAGATGTAGGTGGAGGTGTTCAAAGGATCTATGCAACCCAAGATGGGAGGAAAGTTGACCACCAATCCCGAATTATTGAAGTAGCAGGTAATATTGCTAATAAAACCATAACTATTTTGATTGATTTGGGAGCTAACAATAGTTACATTTCACCTAATATTGTTTAGAAATGTCATTTGAAGAAAATTAAACTTGAAACAACAAGTCTAGTACAATTATCTATAGGAGCCAAGAGAAAAATCACTGAATTTGTGAAAGTGTGTCCTTTAGAAATGAATGGAATGAGAACCTTTGAAGCCTTAAACATCATGCCCTTGGGTCATATGATGTATTGATTGGAATGGATTGGTTGGATGCACAACATGCAGTTTTGGATTGCCATAATAAAACTTATACTTGTTTGGATGAAGAAGGGAACCAAGTGACAATAAAAGGAATACCTAGACCCATATCCCTTAGGTAGATCACAACTCTACAATTGAATAAATTTCTTAGAAATGGATGCCAATTATAAGTAATTCATGTGGAAGAATCAAAAGAAGGAAAAGAGCTAGAGCTGCAGGATTATCCAATACTACAAATTTTTGTAGATATATTTCAAGAACCACCAGGAATACCTCCTAAGAGGGACATTGATTTTTCTATTGACTTGGTGCCTTGAACAATACCTTCATCTAAAACACCTTATAGAATGAGTACTCTAGAGTTAAAGTAATTACAAATGAAGTTAGAGGAGATACTAAAGAAAGGTTACATAAGGCCCAATGTTTCACCTTGTGGAGCTCCTATGTTATCTGTGAAGAAGAAATATGGAACTCTAAGACTTTGCATAGTTTATAGACAATTGAACAAAGAAACAGTTAAGAACAAATACCCCTTACCAAGAATTGATGACTTGTTTGATCAATTGAGAGGATCCAAGCTGTTTACAAAAATAGATTTGAGGTCGTTATACCACCAAATTAGAATAAAGAATCAGGATATCAGTAACACATCATTCAGGACAAGGTTTGGACATTATGAGTTCACAGTAGTACATTTTGGTTTAACAAATGCACCTGCAATATTCATGTGTTTAATGAATGGAGTCTTCAGAAAGTACTTAAATAAGTTTGTGATTGTATTCTTGGATGACATCCTTATCTATTCCAAGACAAAAGAAGAGCATGAAGAACATCTAAGAGTAGTAATGAAAGTGCTTAGAGAACATCAGTTGTATGTAAAATTAAGCAAGTGTTTTTTTTATTAAGGAAGAATCCACTACCTATGGCATATCATATCTAAAGAAGGTGTTACAGTAGATCCTGAGAATATAAGAGCCATTATGGAATGGTCAACACCTAAGAATGTATCAGAAGTCAGATTCTTCATGGGGTTAGCTGGATACTACCGAAGGTTCATCGAAGGATTCTCGAAGTTGTCTCATCCTATCACATATTTTTAAAATAAAGGTGTAAAGTTTTATTGGACTTCTAAGTATGAAGTAAATTTCCAAAAACTTAAGGAAATACTTACCAGTGCATCAGTGCTAAAAAATGCGGACCCTGAAGGAAACTTTGTTGTATGCACGGATGCATGAAAGCAAGGCATTGGTGCATTATTAATGCAAGATGGACATGTGATCAATTACAAATCTAGAAATTTGAAGGAACATGAGCAGAACTATGCCACCCATGACTTAGAGCTTGCAGCTATCATCCATGCTTTAAATATGTGGAGACATTATATAATGGGTAAAAGGTTTGAGTTGAGAATTGACCATGATAGGTTAAAATACCTGTTTGAGCGGCCTAATTTGAATGCAAGACAGAGGAGGTGGATGGAGTTATTATGTGAATATGACTTTGACATCAAGCATATCAAAGGTAAGGAAAATAGAGTAGTTGATGCACTTAGTAGGAAGATACATGTGATGCATGTAGCAATTATCAACACTAGCACATCATATTTGAAGGATAAGATCATTGAAGCCAGTGTTACAGATGAACTTTATCGACAGGTGAAATAAGGGTTGAAACAATAGAAAATTCCACAGATATTTGATAAGTATAAGTTTAAATAAAATGGGATTATGTGCCTAATGTTAGAGATATTAGGAAGATGGTTATGAAGGAAACAGATGATGTCCCTTATGTCGGAAATTCAGGTTATCAGATTACAATAGAAGTAGTAAGGAAACAATACTATTGGCCAAGGATGAAGACTGATGTTGCAGAATATATAGCTAGGTGCATGGAATGTCAAAAGGTTAAATTTGAGCATCGACATCTAGCGGGATTGTTGCAGCCCTTTCCTATAACAGAATGGAAATGGGATGTAGTGACGATGGATTTCATCACCAAGTTACCTAAGATGATATTTAAAAATGATGCAATCATGGTTGTGGTAGATAAGTTGACTAAGGTAGCACACTTCATTCCAGTAAAGACAACTCACAAAGTAACTAACATTGCAAATATTTACATGAAAGAAGTAGCCAGATTGCATGGTATTCCGAAGGCTATAGTATTAGACGAAGATTCAAAATTTACTTCTAACTTTTGGAAAGGATTGTTTGAGGGGTTTGGTACAAGTCTAAACATGAGTACAACATACCACCCTCAGACAGATGGACAAACAAAAAGAGTTAACCAAGTGATTGAAGATATGTTAAGGATGTATCTGATGGATCAACCATCTAAATGGGAAGATTATTTACACTTGGTGTAATTTTCTTATAATAATGGATATCATTCCTCTTTGAAGATGAGTCCTTTCAAGGCCATGTATGGAAGGAAGTGCAATACTCCCATCAGTTGGGATAACCCAACAGATAGAGTCACTATTGGACCAAAATTATTAAAGGATATGAAGGATTAGATGGTTAATATAAAGAAGAATCTAAAGATAGCTCAAGAGATACATAAAAGTTATGCATATCAGAAAGGACCTCCAGACAGTTTCAAGTTGGGGATCATGTGTTTTTGAAAGTCAGACCCAAGAAGAGTTCTTTAAACTTGGGAAATTGCTCCAAGCTAGCTAGCAGATATTGTGGACCTTTTGAGGTCTTAGCTAAGACAGGACTTGTTGCTTATGAGTTGGACCTACCTGCTTGCATTAGAGTACATATTGTGTTTCATGTGTCTTTATTAAAAAAGTATATACATGATACTAACCATGTAAATGATTGGAATGTGATCTAGGTAATTAGAGTGCTTAAACATGATACTAGTAATTAGAGAGAGAGTGTGTGTGTGTGAACATGATACTAATCATGTGATTGGATGGATTATGATCCAGGTAATTTGTGTGTGTGTGTGTGTGTGTGTGTGAACATGATTCGGGTAATTAGAGTGTGTGTGTGTGAACATGATACTAATCATGTGATTGAATGGATTATGATCTAGGTGGAACTGGAAGAGTATTTTTGGTACAACCTGTTGCCATTTTGGGAATAAAGTTAAAGCTTCTTTGGAATCAAGAAATCGAACAGGTAAAGGTCCAATGGACCCATTACAGTCCTGAGGATGCTACTTGGAAGCTAGAGGATACCATGAGGGAAGCATACCCTCATCTATTTTGAAATTTTGCGACATATATGTAATATGCATCGAGGACAATCCATTGTTTAAGGGGGAGGGGGATGTAATACCCCAGTTGTTAAGCCCGAACTTATGATCCTTCATGTGACTTATGTTCTCTTGCATTATGGACTTATGATATTTTACATGATTGTGTAATTATGCTCCTTTGCATGATTAATTTAATTAAGGACTTATCATTAATGTTTGATAACATGATTTTGGACTTTGGCACTATTATTAATGTTAATGTTATTACTAGAATCTCTAATACCTTTGAATGTTGTTAATGATTTATTAAATAAACAACTAGATCAACAAAGGAATTTAAACAAGTATGGGGTACCATATATTCCATAAAGTGATGGGGAATGGGGACATCCATAGCACCTTACAACTTTTTGTTGGCTTAATTTTTTCCATCCCAATTCATATTTGCACCTTGGTGAGATTAATAATGTTGGTCACCCAAACCTTGTACACCAAACCCTATTCTCAATAATTATGGACTATGGAGTTAATATTTCATATTTTGCACACCTTAGTGGGCCCCTCTTTCCTAGGTCACCCTCCTTGGGAAAATATTCCCTCACATTTATGTGTTTCTGGTCATTTATGAGCTCTTTTCCTAGTTTATAGGGGATGTAAGCTATTTTCTAGCTTCCACTCTTACACCATGCATTGATGATCCTATTTTTGTGCTTCCATGATATTCATGACCCTATTGGATGCCCTCTCTCACCAATTTCTACCTCCTTGATGTTTTTTAACCCCCTTCATGCATTAGTGTGCCTCCATGTGCTCTTCATGGCTCCACTCCTTAGTTCTTGGGTAACTCCTCCTCATGGTGCTAATTCAGGAAAGGGAATCTTTTCACTAAGCCACCACTCCACTAATTCAAGTTAATTCTCCATTATGAAGCTTAAACCTTACCTCTCTCTAATTTGGGTTAAATCCCTTTGGGTTAGAGTTGTCCTCCTTATGCTATAAATGCTTATGACATCTCCTTGTTGAAGTTAATCTTGAGCTTTGGACCATGTGACTTATGCTATATAACCGTGTTGGGAATGTTGATATTATTGAGAGTACGTTGAGACTTAGAGTGAGTCTATATGTTTCCCTTTGCTCCCATTATATCACGCTACTAGTCCAGTTTCTCACACAGAAAGCTAGGAAATGGGAATGGGGAGCTAGGTCGCATCCCATAGGTAGTGGAGACGAATAGGAAAGTAGTAGTGGGAATCATTGTGTCTCTTGGAAGAGGTAGTTTCGAGAGTAGTGAGACTAAGCGAGCCTCTACCCATGGATCCATGGTCTCATATCGGGGGTGACCTATTCAAGCGAGGAAGGCTTGACGGTGTCTACAACTGGGAGGAAAGTTGTCCTGCTGCAACCAGTTGGCCATATTTTGAGATAAGTATTTATCTTATGTTATGTTTTCATTACATTATTTTAATTGGTATATGTGCAATGACGGATGATTGGTTGTATGAGTGTTCATGTATTGAATTTTAGGATCTGCATGGAGGACGGATGAATCTCATATAATATGGCATTGAGTTTCTATTCTCATTAACTTCTTTCTATTCTTCTTCTTCTTAACCAAAAATTGTAATTGTGTCTCTATTTTATTGAGAGGGCACAACCATATGATCTGATTAGACCATATATTCTCATTTTTGTGTTGTGAGATCTATTCCACTATGTTCGGAGGCATTTTCAGTGAATAACACCTTTCATTTCATTAAAAAAGCTTTTGGGATGACCAAGATATGTTTGTTTTGGTCTGATAGATTTATATTGCCAAGATGAGCGCACTTGTCATTTGATTGTAAATCATTTGTTTGCATATTTGTTCTTAGTTTCATATATGAGGATGAGAGATGTATTCTATATGTAAAAGTAATCGATGGATGGAGGGTGGAAGCCATATGATCTGATTTTTATTAGTGAGAGATGACTGTAGGGGACAGTCATCGAGAGCCAATTTTGAGGGTTGTAGTTGCATCTGGTGTTCTCTGTTTGCTATGGTTTTGGCGTGGTTTTATATTGCAGCCTATGGATGTTCCATGATATGTGGTTTTCCTTACTTTTATGCTCACTAACAACACACACATAACAACACCGAAAAAGTAGATTAATTTGCAAATAATAAATGACATCAATACTTGGTTATTTATAAACGATGTTATCAAATAAACCAAAAATACATAAATTAGTTATTCACACCGAATATGATGTTTATCATGTATTATTGTTGTTCTTGTTTCAATTACGACCTTTAGCTTGCACTTTGGAAATTACTAATTGAGTGTCACAAATAATTATTTCATTAAGTGGCATAATTAAATAATTAAGTGTCTCAAAATTTAGTAATTCAATCTTTAGAATTAAAAGATTTAATTTATTTGGGACAATGGTTAGTCATATCAAAAGTAATTTATCTATATCCATTGTTCTTAAACTTAAGTTAGTCTTAATTTGAGCACCTTTGGCCTTATCCCAAGGTTTGGGGACATCACAGAACATGACCTTTAGGAGTTTGTAGAGAAGGTTGTTCTTGCACCAACGTATCCATATTAGTTGGAATCTCATGAGACTCGAAGGACATAAAATCCTAGAGAGTGATCCTAGATGCTGTGAAGCATCACTTGATTCCTCATGTGGTAGAAAAGACATCGACTAATGAAATGTACAAGGATCTAGTGGATTTGTTCCAAAGTGACAATATGAACATGACAATGATTTTGAAGAATAAAATCAAAGATGTATGGATGTCAATATCTGAAAATGTTACCATCTATCTCATGTGCCTCACCCAAATGCATGATCAACTTGTAGCCATTGGGAAGAAAGTGGTTAATGTAGAGCTTGTTAATGTTGCATAGAATGGTTTTACCAAGCATTGGGAACCATTTGTGAAAGGAATCTAAACCCTAGAAAAAATTTCCAATTGGGAGAGGATTTGGGATGATTGCATCCAAGAAGAGACTCGAGAAGAGTCTAGAGCAAGAAATAAAGGAGTAGTGATGAGAACTTGGCCATTGTCAACAAGACATGAAAGGAAAAATGAAAAGGTTCCTAGCAAGAACGGTAATAACAAGGGGGAAACCTAAGAGCCGAGGAAGAAGGAATACTTGAGTAAGATAAATTTCTTTGTGTTCCACAATAATGGGAACTATGCATATTATTGTTTGGAGAATAATAACAGAAAAGGAAAAATACAATAGGTAGCACCATTTGTAGAGACTCGGTTAAGTGATTTTGCTACAAAGTTCGATTGTAGTGCTCTTCCAAGAAGGCATAGCGCTTTTTAAAGGATGTGATGTACATCCTTTAAGTATTATTGAACTATCCAATATATGATGGTGGCCCCATTATTAACCTTATCCTTTGTTTAATATGTTAAATAAATTAATAATTCACAGTAGTCAGGTTGACTCTTCATAAATTGAAGTGGCGGTCTGATTAATTTATAACATCTAACCTTGAATTATTTGTCATGTATGGCAATACTTTTATATTTATTTTTATGAATCCTATATTGACACATATGGTGCATTCAATAAGTTAATAATATTTTACAAGGTTTCTGATTAAATTATTTTCATAATATGAACCTAGTAATCGAATATTTTAACATATTTGTGTCTGGATTTTGCAATGGACAATCATTTTAGTTTAATCGAAACATAATAGTAATAATACTAATATCAATTACTATTGATCGTAATTAATAACATACATACATACATACATACATACATACATACATACATACATACATATATATATATATATATATATATATATAATGTATAGAGGAATCGACAACTGGCAGGTTTCGTACTCGCGTGACACAGGGTCGATTCCCATCGCTACCACTATAACCCCTTAGCAGCCTACCCGACCCCCCCTGGCACTGCACAGGCGGTCGCCTTTTTGTACGGGGGAATTTGAACCTCCGTCCTGCTTAACAGCCTCTGTGCCTCAATAGAACGTAGAGTTTTCCAACAAGCCAAACCCCTTGGGGGTAATAATAATAATAATAATAATATTGTTATTACTAATTGATTGTAATTAATAACATCAACATTTATATATTTAATTGCTAAGCTTAATGGCAACATAATAGTAATAATACTAATATCAATTACTATTTATTGTCATTAATAACATTAATAATAATTAATATTATTATTATTAATTGATTGCAATTAATAACATCAAAATTTATTTGTTTCATTGCTAAGTTCCCTAGTACTAATCTAGTACACCTTTCTTAATAAACAAGGACGATTAATAGTTAACCATACAAATTTCCAAAGATACGGTTTATCAATGATATTTCATATTGGCGACACTTCTCTTAATTGATTATTAGGATGTCTACATACAATTAACAATTAGTTTTGTTGACTTATTCTTACACATGCTTTAACAACTAAATATCCATTATCTAAATTGATCAAGGTGTAACTATTATACTTTCCTACTACAATTTATGTGATTATTCGACATGTTATGTATTTGTATATTGATACTAGTGTGTATGTGTGTAATACCCTCTATGACATTTCTTTTATGTTTATGTTTTGAAAATTATTATTTTTTTATTATGTAATGAGTTATTAAACTCAAAGACTAAAATAACATTTCTACAACAAACCTTTTTATTTATTTATTAAGAAAAAAAATAACACTTGGAGAACTCAACTACATGAGGGGACACCAACCATGGCATCAGGCACCAAAGAACATGCGTAAGCAAGTTAGAGTGTCACAGGACGCCATCGTGAGAACTTGTTACGGACTCGAGGTTAGGTTGAGTGTCCAGAGAAAGTGTCTTGTTGTTCTGGTGCATGGTTGGTGGAGTGGAGCAAACCATTGAGTTACTGCCTCCTATGGTTGGGAGGAGTTGATTCTCCAAGTGTGTTTTCTCCGTGGATCCAAATAAGTAGATCTAAATTATTATTATTTTTATTTATATACTTCATCTTGATTTATGGTTGATTGCTTACCCATGAAATTAACTGTAAATGAGCTACTAGATCTTTAAATTGTACTTTGTGAAACATAGACTTTATGTGGAGGATTTGGTTCTTATTTTTGATTTGCAAAGTCTGTAGTTTAAATTCTCTTAAGGATCAGTTACAAGACTAAAATATTCTTTGAATGTCAATTTACACAAACCTTGTTTTCTGTGTTGTATTATATTTTTTTTCATCACATTGAACGAACAAATCCTAGGTCCAAGCTCTGCATGTTTTTTTACTTCGGTTCTTGATCTGTATTTATATTTTTCAGTTTTTATGACTTATACAATGCATACCTTGCATGAGTTTAGATCTACAGACCTTGCGAACCAAAGATTTTAGATGCATGAAGCCATCTTAGGTAACGTCAATTATCGAAAATAATTTGCCTAAGAAACGTTCAGTACCTAAAAATTTAAGAAGATAAATGAATCTATGTTATGAACACGCTGAACAATTAAACAATCAAAATTAATCTTTCCATCCAGTATTATGATATGTACTTATATCTTTAAGTGCCCATTTAACCAAGGAGATATATCTATTCATATAATATCACAACATTAATATGCTCATTTCTTTTCTCCATAGTATCCGTAGCTCAGCTTCGGTTGGATATGCTACATGAAAATATAATTTTTGTGATCCAATAGTCACTTTGGTCTCGCCATATTTATTACTCTGGGTAAATCCGTTCTGTATTAATGCCCCTGGGAAGTCATGATAGAGTTTGCTTGTGAGTTTTTCTAATCACCTATAAGACTTGCCTTGCGGGTGCGTTTGCAGACAGGTTAAATCGTTATCAAGTTTTTTTTTAAGCTCAAGCCTTTTTACAACCTGCATTCGCCACGAAAGTTCGTCGTCGAAGCCCTAGAGCCTTTTGCACAGTCAACTAGTCTTGCAAGAGCCGCCCTCGAGCTTTTAACCAGGTTTTGACCCCGGTTTTGCATATGATATGATTGCGTTTTTGCATCTGAAGCAACCTTGGTTTACTTGGTAAAAACTCTGCATCATATCTGCATGGTAACTCCCAGTTTCCAGATCACCGGCCGTGAGATTGCACTGTGAGTGAAACTCATGCGATTTCCTTGAATCTCGCTGCCAGGTTCAGTCTAGGTTTTCGGTTCTAGTTCTAGTTGACAGCGTGTTAATCAACCCGGAAACTGGTGGCGTATACATAATTCATGTTCGATTCTCCCCACCGATTCAAATTTGTTTTTTGCATACACTTCCTTGAATGTTCATTGCGTTGTGTACAATAGGATCAAAAACTTGTGCCAAATCGCAGAGGTTGACTGTCAATTACCAGACTTAACTGTAAGTTTTAAATTTGTTTCGTTTGAACCCTTTTCTTTTGGTCGTTTGAACCCTTTTCTTTTGGGATTTATGGTAGAACTCGAATTTTATGTATAAAGAATTGAAAGTTATGTCTTAAATTTATTGGAATGCCTTTTGGGTAAAATGGAAGTTGGAAACCACCGCCGAATGACTAAAGTATGTAGTAAGTTTTCTAACTACTTTTCTTAAAATAGATTTGAAGACTTGAGATTTAAATGAATATATATATATAAATATGTAGCGTATGTGAACATGTTATGGAAGATTATATGTTTAAATGGAACACATCACTTACTAGATTTAAAGGATTATATTTGAGGTTTATAACAATTCAAGTTTATATAAATATATATATTAAATATAAATCATTTAATGAATATATGTGTGTGGGGGTTTAGATGGAACACATCGCTTATTAGATTTAAAGGATTATATTTGAGGTTTATAACATAAATTCAAGTTTATATATATATATATATATATATATAAAATGTAAATCTAGGATGAGGCCTTTAAATTTAAAGGTATGGTAACTATTTGGAAGATAAGGTTTTGTTTTATTTTCTTTTAAAAGTTAGGAGTTCTATACGGAGTATAGTTTTTGTTAGTAGGGATATAAAGGAGAAAAACTTTAAAAAAAAAGTGTAATATGTTATTTGCTATGAATTTAGATAATAAAGATCATTGAAAATTAAGTCATCAATGATTAAGCGACTGATACATATTTAAGAAGTGAATGTTATGTAGATAGAGTAGAATTTCAGTTTTTATTTGGATGTTTTTTTTATGATTATTGAAAATGTTAGTAGTTGGGTACGTTACAATGTGCAAGGTGTGCATGCATGGCCAGTACATGCACATGTCAAACATGTACTATAACATACATCATATTTCCTACGCATAATTGCTTACTAATACTAATAATCCTTTATGCAAATAGAACAAGTATTCATTTATAATACGATTGGTTTAACATTCTCAGTTATTTAACAGCTACTCACTTTTATGATTGCATATATTATCTTTATGTTCTTATTAACTTGACTAGTCAAACAAGATGGGTACCTACTACCACTAACTCGGTATCAGGAAACACCCAACCCTCAACAATATTAACTAACACATCCTCCCATCCTAACCTACATATGCATCCTCCCTTTCCTTCCTCTTCCAGTACAAAATGGACGCAAGTTATATAAACTTGACCACATACAACCTGAGAGTTGTATCGACGGCTAACTAGCGTACCTATCCCATCCTAGCAGGAATCTGACCGTCATCATCATAACAACTTGGGAAGCATGTATCAGCATTGCCCTCCCATGACCCTGGGTATCATAGTGACATAGGGTGGGAAATACATCCATCCCTCTCAACATACTAAAACCATATTTTTGCTGTTATCGAGATTATTGGAATGTGTCATCGTATCATCGCTTTGGTAATTAATACTCTCTGCAAGATATGTACTACATCACACTTCATATCATGCACCTTCCTATTACATATCCCCTATACCCCGCGGGTTAGTACTTTGCAAACATACATGTTCATAACCATATTAAATCAGTAGATGGTCCATATTATCAACATCATTACCTTTCATCGCATAAAATTATTAAATCGATCACACCATGGGTGGGTATCCATGTACCACATCATACATATCATGCATCATATCAAGAACGACAATCAAACATACATTGTTGTTATGAAATAAAAGAATCTCATGGTAACTACAACACAGTAATCACATAAGCATAGTAACATCATGAAAATGATAACATCATAACATCATAATCAGAGCACCCACATAAGCATGATAACGTCATAACATTATAACTAGAGCATCCTCGTAAGTATAGTAACATCATGAAAATGATAAAATTATAAAATTATAAGGACCTTCTTTGAATTCTTACCTAGTACTATATGAGTTCAAAGATGTCTTTTCGAAGGAACTGCCAAGATTACCTCCAAAAAGAGATCTTGATTTCACGATCGAACTAAAACCTGGTGTAGAGCCTATCTCAAAAACTCCTTATAGAATGACAACCCTAGAGCTTCGAGAGTTATGGATCCAGTTAAAAGAGTTTCTAGACTTGGGACTAATTAGACCTAGTATCTCACAATGGGGGAGAACCAGTGATCTTTGTTAAGAAGACGGATGGATCTCTACGATTGCACATAGAATATAGGGATTTGAACAAATCCACAGTGAAGAATAAGTATCCTATACCAAGAATTGATGACCTCTTTGATTAGATGAAAGGTGCTTCAGTCTTCTCTAAGATTGATTTGCAATGAAGGTATCACTAGCTCAAGGTTGAAGAAAATGATGTTCCTAAGAATGCTTTTCAAACTCAATTTGGGCATTACAAGTTTGTAGTGGTACTGTTTGGTTTGACCAATGCTACAATGGTATTCATGAGTCTCATGAATGATGTTTTCTGAAAAGTATTTGGACCGCTTTGTTCAGGTCTTCTTTGATGATATTCTTATCTATTCTAAGAATGAAAAGTACCATGAGGAGTACTTGCAGTTAGTCTTGACTTTCTTAAGGGAACATAAACTGTATGGTAAATTGTCGAAGTGTTCCTTCTTCCAAAAGGATATTCACTATTTAGGGCATATCATCTAAGGATAAGGGATCTTAGTGGACCCAGAAAAGGTGAAGGCCATTAAGGATTGGCCAATTATGAAGAATGTGCATGAGGTGTGTAGCTTTATGGGAATAGTGGGGTATTACCAAAGATTTGTGGAAAAGTTCTCTAAGATTGCAAAACCCATCACCACCTTGCAGTGAAGGGGAATTCGATATGAGTGGACCAATGGATGTGATGTTGATTTTTCCAAATTGAAGAGGTTGCTAACAATTACACCAATCTTACATATACCATACATGGATAAATACTTCATGGTATGCACCAATGCCTCTAAACAAGGGTTAGGAGAAGTTCTAATGCAGTAAGGTGGGGTAACAGGTTGTGCATCTCGTAAGTTGAAACCTCATGAGGAGCAGTATGCCACACATGATCTAGAGTTAGCAGTGGTAATGTTGACACTAAAATTATGGAGGCACTACCTTGTTGGCAGGAGTTTCACACTTAAAACAGACTATCAGAGCTTACAATATAGCTTTACACAAAGGGATTTGAATGCTAGGCAGAGGAGATGGAGTGAGTCCATGAGTGAGTATGAATTTGGTATCTCATATATCAAAGGAAAGGAGAATGTAGTGGCATATGCTTTAAGTTGAGGGCCGAATATTTTCTCCTTAATTTCCTTAAAGGTGGACTTGAAAGAAAGTGTTCGGACAATTTTTGGGGGACAATTGGTATCTAAAGGTAACCTCAACGATTCAGAGTGGGAAGACGCTAGAGTCAAAGTATGATGGGTACCATCTTGAGGAAGATCGACTGCTACAGTATCAAGGGAGGATGTATGTTCCTAAATAAGGTGATACCAGGGAAACAATCCTTAGGGAGTCCCATAGAGCACATTATTGTGCACACCCAGGAGTGAAGAAGATGTATGCAGACATGAAGAAGCTCTTCCTCTGGACAGGTATGAAGATAGATGTAGTGGGATTTGTTTCGAAATGCCTCGAGTGCCAACAAGTAAAGGAATATCATTAACACCCAGCTGGTCTCTTACAGCCTCATGATATTCCTATGACTAAATGGGAAGTCATTTCTATGGACTTCGTTGTAGGATTTCCACTCACATCTTTGAGACATAAAGCTATATTGGTGGTGGTAAAAAAACTGACAAAAAATGATCAGTTCAATCCAGTCAGATACTCTTATGATGTGACAGATGTAGCAAGGGTATTTTTAAATGAGATTGTACGTTTTCATGGAGTTCCGAAGAAGATAAATTATGATAGACACCCTAAATTCACTTCCATATTTTAGATAAGCATGCAATCAACATTAGGGACATAGCTAAAGTTAAGCTTCGCTTATCATCCCTAGATAGATGGAAAGACAGAGAGGGTAAATCAAGTGATGGAGGACATGGTTAGGATGTATGTTATGGATTAGAAGACACAGTGGGAAAAATATCTTCCTCTAGTGGAGTTTGCATATAACTATAGTCATCACAACTCCATTGGTATTCCTCCATATCAAGCACTGTATGGTAGTCCATGCAAGACTCCACTCAGTTGGGACAGGTTGGAGGATCGTGTTTTAGTTGGGCCTGAGTTGATTCAGGAGATGGAAGAGCAAGTGGTACAAATTATGCAGCGGTTAAAGGAAGCACAGGTTATACAGAAGAGTTATTTCGATATACACAGATCTAAAAGAAGTTATAAGGTAAGGGATCATCTATTTATTTGCATTAGACCAAATAAAAGTACCATTTGGTTTGGGAAAGGGACTAATTTGTCACCTTGCTTCATAGGGTTGTTTGAGATTCTTGAGAGAATCAGACCGATAGCTTATCGTCTTGCACTTCCACCCCACTTGCATAGGACTCATAATGTATTTCATGCTTCGGTATTACGACATTACATAGCTGATGAGACTCACAAACTTCATGGAAGGAATTGCAGGTCTTAGATGAGGGAACCTTCACGGTCAAACCATTTCGTATACTGGATCGTAGGGTTCGACAACTCTGTAGTCACAGCGTGGACCAAGTTAAGGTCAAGTGGGATAGTTATAGCCCAGGATATACTACCTGGGAGGACGCAGAGGCTATACGTTGAGATTTCCCTCGTTATTTTGACAGTAACTTCGAGACGAAGTTTCCCAAAGGGTAGGTGTATGTAACTCCCATATTTTGACCAGGCATATTTATTAGTCAGAATTATTACATTGTATTTGCTTATTATCTGTTGGACTTAGCTAGATTGAGTAAACTATATTTCAGCATGTTAGACCCGATTGTATGTTGATACTATGTTCATGATGTTACTATGCCTATGTGGATGCTCTGATTATGATGTTATCATGTTATCATTTTCATGATGTTACTATGCTTATGCAGATGCTCTGATTATAATGTTATGACGTTATCATGCTTATGTGGATGCTCTCATTGTGATGTTACAATGTTGTCATTTTCATGATGTTACTATGCTTATGTGATTACTATGTTGTAGTTACCATGAGATTCCTTTATTTCATAACAATAATGTATGTTTGATTTTCGTTCTTGATATGATGCATGATATGTATGATGTGGTACATGGATACCCACCCATGATGTGATCGATTTAATAATTTTATGCGATCAAAGGAAATGATGTTGATAATATGTACCAACTACTAATTTATTATGGTTATGAATGTATATTTGAAAAGTACTAACCCACATGGTACAGGGGATATGTAATAGTCGGGTATGTGATATGAAGTGTGATGTAGTACACATCTTACAGAGAGCCTTAATTACCAAAGTGGTATTACAATGACACATTCCAATAATGTTGATAAAAAAAAATAAGGTTTTGATAGGGTGTAGACCCATATGTTGAGAGGGATGGATATATTTCCTACCCTATGTCACTATGATACCCAGGGTCATGGGAGGGAAGTGTTGAGACACACTCCCCAAGTTGTTGTGATGACAACGGTCGAATGAATTCTAGGAGAGGCTAGGTTTGCTAGTTAGCTAACGCTACCACTCTTATGTTCTATGTGGTCAGGTCAGTATAGTTGGCATCCACTTTGTACTAGCAGGGGAAGGAAAGGGAGGATGCAGACGTAGGTCAGGATGGGAGGATGTGTTAGTTAGTATTGTTGAGGGTTGGGTGTTTCCTGATACTGAGTTAGTGGTAGTAGGTACCCATCTTGTTTGACTGGCTAAGTTAATAAGAAGATAAGATAAAATATGAAATCATAAGAGGGAGTAACTATTAAATAACTGAGAATGTTAAAGCAATTGTATTATATTTTAATACTTGTTATGTTTGCGCAAAATATTATTAGTATTAGTTAGCAGTTATGCATAGGAAAGATGATGTATGTTATAGTACATGTTCGACCTTGTAATATCCCAAAATGATATTCTATGATTCTTTACTGCTAAGTTGTTATTCATACACTCAATGATGTGCAAATACTGAATAAAAAATGCATGTGACATTGTCGTGCCCAAATGTCCTAAAATATAGCAGACCTGAAGAAATTATAAGGTGGAAAGTTTTAGAAAGAAGTTGTACACTTACCATTGATAAATAGGCTTATAATACTTCAAAGATCTAATGCATGTGTCTGGTGTTGAATAGGGGATATAATGGTGCTCCCTTCCTGCTGTTGACGCCTAGCTGCAAGGAGATCCTCTTCCAGATGAATCTTGACGTTTTTATGAAGGGGGAGTTTGTTGCTGCATATATTTTGTGGAGATGATAATCTCTCCTCCCTAAAGAGATTGGCTGGAGCATGCAGAGGATCTGACTCCTCCAACACCCACAATGAATTGTTTTTCTGAAGAGGGTGACAGATCTCCTCTTCCCCTGAAAATATGTTGTTGGATGCCCTGCATGTGCTGACAATGGGTTGATAATCCCTCAGTGTGATGTACTAATCCTGCTGAGGGGAATGGTGAAATATGCAGAGAAAATACTGAGCTGAAGGATCCTAGGGAATCTTTCTAGGTTTTTTAGCTAAATCCCAGTTGTAAAACGTAAAGCTGCAAAAGATGTTATGCTTGTAAGTTTTAAACATGTGTAGAGAAGCAAAGCATACAAATTATTTTAATCAAAATAGAGATCACAACACATCATTCACACACAAATACAGAGATTTACCCTGGAAACCCTTAACCGGGAAAACCAGAAAACCTTGGAGACACACCTCCTATTTTCTCTTCATTACATTATGAAATCCTCACAATACAAAATATAGGTATTCTGCAACATCCAAATACCCTAATTCATTAACCCGGATTAGAAAAAGACTCCAATCCCTTAACCGGGCTTAAGTTAGATATTTTTAGATAAATGCTAAAAATAGACACAAACAGCTATAAATAGCCATAAAATCTATAAATAGGCAAAAAAATTTGCTCAATACGCTCGCATCGGAAACGCTCATTTCTGTCGAAGGTGCTTTGGGGATCGCCAAGCTACAGCGCTGACATGCGCACCTCCCCTCCATACGCACATGGAAAGAATATAACATATACCCAACACTACTGGTGCATAATTACTGAATACAGAAGGGTATGGTGAATGCTGATAGTAGACCTAGATGGCCTACCCTGAAAGAGACTAGGGAAAATAAATTTCATCATCGAACCCTCATTAGCTGAAGATGCCGTCTTCAACCCCAACTGTTGTTGCTGCTGCTCAAAACTCCAAATCAACAATAATAATAATAATAGATGCCCTCTTTTGTCCAATAAACCTTCTTAAATATAATAGCATGTACTTTTAGGGTTTGCATGTCACCTTTTGGGTTTACGCTTCACTTTTGCATGCATGAAATTCTAATTTCATGTTGAGTTTAAGCCTAGAGAAATAAGGATTTCTTTATCAAACTGATGACTTTAATACCGAATGAGTGTCCCGATCTATTCTAAGTATCAAATGTCCTCAGTCAATTCCCTTTTATGCAGTACCCACTTGAACCTATGGGAATCAAGTAGGTTAGCAGGTGTTTTGGTGCTTAATTAGAAGAGGACATTATAGTCCTCCCCGCTTGAAATTGCTTGTCCTCAAGCAACTGAAAACTATAATGCTGCAATACCTACCCTCCCTCCCATGTGGCAGTCTCCATAGGTAATTTTTTCCATTTTACTAAGTACTCTTGAATCACCTTGTTTCAGAGTTTCCTTTCTCGAACTTGTAGGATTCTCTCTGGAATCAGTTCCAAAATCCCTTCATCATCTAAGGGAGGCAACTCGATGGATGGAACAATGTGTTGCCCGACTATTTTCTTGAGGTTGGATACATGAAATACACTATGAAATTTTCTTTCCGTTGACAGCGCTAGTTCATAAGATACCTCTCCAACCTTCCTAAATACCCTGTAAGTGCCATAGAAGTGAGGTTTTATCTTTTTCGCTCCTTTTTTCTTGAGTGAAGACTACTTGTAATGTTGTAGTCATAAATATACCAGATCTCCTACCTCAAAATTCCGCTCAATCCTGTGTCTATCTGCATTTAGATTTTTTTGATTCTGAGCTTCCTATAGATTCTCTTTCAGGACCTTAAGAATATCTTTACTGTCATGTACCCAATATTTTTCCTTTGGCGCTCCGTTGTCTCCAAAATCCAAGTCTGTAAATATCAGTGCCTCATAACCACATAGAGCCTTAAAAGGTGTCATCTTAATAGATATGTGGTGGGTAGTATTGTAGCAATACTCCCATAGGTGTAGCCATTTCTACAATAATTTCTCAAATACCTCTCAATCCATTTGTTGACAATCTCCATCTACTCGTCGCTCTGAGGATGATAACTTGTGCTTGTAGCAAGTTCTGTCCCTACCAACCTGAATAGCTCCTGCAAGAAATCACTAGTGAATTTACTTCCGCGATCACTAAAAATGGTTTTGGGTAGCCCATGGAGTCTGAAAACCTCTCTGGAAAATAAGTCGTCTACCTGTGATGTGGAATAGTCGGAAGAAATAGTAAACAAGTGAACAAATTTGGTCAATCGATCTACTACCATATATAAGTAGTCTCGTCCCTGTACCTTGGGTAACCCTGTAATGAATTCCATGGAGATGATTTCCCATTTCTTCTCAAGTATCAGTAATGACTGAAGTAACCGTGTCAGATGAGTGTGCTCGATTTTATTATGTTTGCAAATACTGCACTCCCGAATGTGTTGTATTACCTCCTCCTTCTTTCCATGAAAAACTCTCTCTGATTTGTCTATAAGTCTTCAAGAACCCTTAATGCCCTAATAATGGTGAGTCAAGTGATGCATGTATTATCTTTTTCTTTAAAGTTGTCTTTGGGATGAGGTATATCATACTCTTGTAATAGGTGATGTCGTCAATTAACCTGTACCTGTCATCCTGTATTTGTCCATCTAGTAATTCACAAGCAAATTTTTTTTGGAATACTCTACCAAGAGTCTTAAGAGACCTCCAATCCGTAGATATGCTCATGAGTGATAATGAGGCTGGTCGTCTGGATAAGGCATCGGCTACAACATTTTTCTTTCCCTTAACATACTCTATTTCAAAGTCATATGCCTATACCTTCCTGACCCATTTCTATTGGCACTCATTCAATTCTTTCTCCTCCAAGAAGTATTTGAGGTTGTTGTGATCTGGCTTGATTTTAAGCTTTCTTCGCACCAAATACTATCTGAATTTTGTTAAGGCATGTAGGATGGCTAACATATCCTTATCATATATAGATTAATGGTGTTCATAGTCTTTAAGTTTTCATATTCTGAATGCAATCAGGTGATCATTTTGCATCAATAGCGCCCCTAGCCCCTCTCCTGAAGCATCACACTCAACTATGAATGGTTGAGAGAAATATGGTAGTGACAAAACTGGACAAGAACTCTGATGGCTTTCATCTTTTCAAAGGTTTTTTGTGCCACTTCTGTCCATGTGAATGCCTCTTTATCTGTAAGATCAGTGAGTGTTGCGGCAAATTGAGAGAACCCTTTTACTTATCTCTTGTAATATGTGCAAAGGCCTAGGAATCCTTTCAGTTCTGTCACTATATTTGGTGTAGGCCAATCCAAGATAGCTCAAATATTTTCCATATGAACCTATACCCCATCTGTGCTGATTATATGCCCTAGATATAACATATCTTTAATACCAAACTCACACTTAGACATTTTCACGTAAAGCGACTGTTCTTCTAGAATTTTCAGTACCTCATCCAAGTGTTTCAAATGTTCCTCCCAAGTTTTACTATAAATCAAAATATCATCAAAGAATACCAGTAAATGATTTTCGTAACTAAGCCTTGAAGTTATGGTTAATGCAAGATTGGAAGGTTGTTGGGGAATTGGTGAGTCCAAAATGCATGACTAGGAACTCATAGTGACCATAGTGGCAACAAAAAGTTGTTTTGGAAATGTCCCAATCCCTTACTTGAATCTTATGGTACCCTGATCAAAGATCAATCTTTGAAAATTATTTCCCCCCCATAGCTCATCCATTAATTCATCAATCCTGGGGATGGGATACCTGTTTTTGATGGTCTTCTTATTGAGTGCTCTGTAATCAATACACATATGTAAGGTGCCATCTTTGTTTTTAACCAAGACCGTTGATGATGCAAATGGACTAGTACTTGCCAGAATGTATCCTAGTTCTAGTAATTCCTTGATCATCTTCTCGATCTCATCCTTGTATCTTTTGGGATGTATGTATGGAGTGGTGATGATTTCCTATGTCCTCTCCTCCAACTCAATAATATGCTCGAATCCACTATCTGGTGGTCGACTTGCTTGAAGATCTCTAAATAACCTCTCATGTTTCTACAATAGTGCCTTAATATCTGCAGGATGTTGGGTGTTGTTATCAGGAGGTTTTATAAAAGTGACATGGAACTCTGCTGACCATTCTATGTCTCCATGTCTGAGTACAGCCCCCATTCTTTGTGATGATACTGGTTTGGGGGGGATAAGTGTTCATGCCCCCCAAAACTACCCATTTTCCATCTTGTCCCCGAATTCCATTTCCATTTCCATGCAATCTGTAATATATTTTCCTATTGAGTAGATCCATTGAACCCCTAAGACTATGTTTGTATCAGCTACATTCACCACATAAAATGAGTCGGTCATATTGTAGTTCCCTAAGGTGACATTCAGTTTGGGAATCCAATGGTTGAATTCCATTCTATTATTACTTGTTACCGCTATGGTGAATCCCTCAAATTTCTCTATCGGAATACCCTGCTTGGCCTCCCATGTTGCATCGATGAAATTATGTGTTTCTCCCCCATCAATTAACACACCTACCATGTGGCCCTGTAATACTCCCCTGACCCTGAGTGTATGAAACCTGGGTACTCCTGATAATGTAGTAATGAATCCCTATGGTGCTTCTCCCTGAAGTGACTCCTCCTCTATTGCACTCAATTCCTCTATTGTTTCCTGCTCGGATTCCTCCCCTTCATTATCTGAGTAGACTTATATATAGTGGGACTTGGCCTTCCCTAAGAAACTATGGCCTGGGACCCATGGTTCCTGACAAGTGAAACACAATTTTTTCCTTCTCAAATATTTCCTCATGTCATCGTCCAACCAAGTTTTCTTCTGACATTCCTGTTGAAAAGGTTTTTTGTCTTTGTCTTTTACTGGAAAGTTTGTTTTAAGTGGAAACCTATTCTTCAGAACTGAATCTTGTAGATCTCTGTCTCTGCTGATCACATTCTATTGAGTGGATGGTTTGTAGGATTTCACCCACCCCCGTAAAGGTTCTTTCAATGCCTCTAAAAACAACATAATCAACCTACTCTCCGACACATCTGTTACCATAACAAATATTCTTTGAAACTATGAGATGAAGGCCTCGACACTACTTGTCTGTTTGAGTTGAGATAAATCTCTAAACTGTATCTCTGGGTCCTTCCTATCAAACCGCTCCATGAGCCTCTGTGTCAATTCATTGTAGGAACTAATGGTGTTGTGACCCAAAGTCACTAGCCCATGGTACCACCACTCATGAGCCTATCCGTCCAGATGTAAGGTAGCCAATTTAATGGCATCTATATCCGTTATAGGGTTGAGTTGGAAATAGGTATCCAACTTCTGGACCCATATTCTCATTGAACCCACGCGAGTCCCATCAAAGTTAGGGATGGTCAATCTACCCAAGGTTTTCTGCAGCTCATAATTCTAGGTAATCCTCTGTTGTAATTTCTTGGTCAGTTCCTACTTTTCATATTGCAAAAGTCAGAGAATGACATTGCTGCATGGAACTTATCCCCCAAATCCCTGTACTCTTGTAGGTAAGCTCCAAATGGTTCACTAGGTTCTACTGGCATAACTAGTCCTACTACTACATCTATGACGAAGTGAGGCATAGTAGGCCTGTTGGAAGGTTTGTTATACATATGGGGTGTGCTCTGTATATTGGTGTAGGCATGCTTCCCACTACTATTGGTAGAAACTCTGTCTACTGGTGAAAGAGGTATACTGCTATGACTTGTCTCTAGATTCAGAGCCAATCTGTTTATTGCATGCAATACTACCTTGTGCCCTTTAGCTAGGTCATTCAATGCACTTGTCAAGCTATGAAACTCCAACCTATCTTCCTCTTCTCCTATTCCTTTCCCCCTGTCAGAGTGTATACTTTTTGGGTACATGTATGAGTTGGCATCTTCTAACTGGATATCCTCAAATTCCTGCTCCTCAATGTACCTAATCTTCCTTCTTCTATAGTTTACAAAAGTATCTTCTTCTGTATTCATTTACTTCTCATCTTCAATCCCACGACTAGAAAGGAACATGCTTTGATATTACTGTAATATCCCAAATTGATATTCTACGGTTCTTTACAAGTAATTTATTATTCATAGACTCAATGATGTGCAAAGACTAAATAAAAAATGCATGTGACATTGCCATGCCCAAATGTCTTAAAATATAGCAGATCTGGAGAAATTATAGGGTGGAAAGTTTCAGAAAGAAGTTGTACACTTACCACTGCTAAATAGGTCAATAATACTTCAGATATATGTTGCATGTGTGTGGTGCTGAATAGGGGATATAATGGTGCTCCCTTCCTATTGTTGACGCCCAACTGCAAGGAGATCCTCTTCCAGATGAAGCTTGATGTTTTTTATGAAGGAGGAGGTTGTTGCTGCTGATATTTTGTGGAGATGATAATATATCCTCCCCGAAGAGATTGGCTGGAGCATGCAGAGGATTTGACTCCTCCAAGACCCCTGGCGAATTGTTTTGCTGGAGAGGGTGACATATCCTCTTCCCCTGAAAAGTTGATGTTGGATTCCCTGAGTATGATGACAATGGGTTGATAATACCTCAGTGTGATGTATTGATCTTGTTGAGGGGAATGGTGAAGTATGTAGAGAAAATAATGAGCAGAAGGATCCTAGCAAATCCTTCTGGGTTTTCCAACTAAATCCCAGCCATAAAATGTGAACCTGCAAAAGATGTTCTGCTGGTGCAGAATTACTAAATACAGAAGGTTATGGTGAATGATGATAGTAGACCTGGATGGCCTACCTTGAAAGAGACTAGGGTAGATAAATTTCATCGTTGAACCCTCGTTGGATAAAGACTCTGTCTTCAACCCCAACTGCTATCACTGCTACTCAAAACTCCAAATCAACAACAATAATAATAATAGATGCCCTCTTTGGTCCAATAACCCTTCTTAAATAGAATAACATGTACTTTTAGGGTTTGCATGTCACCTTTAGGGTTTGCATGTCACCTTTAGGGTTTACGCTTCAATTTTGCATGCATGCAATTCTAATTTCATGTTGACTTTAAGCCTAAAGAAATAAGGTTTTCTTTATCAAATTGATGACTTTAATACCGAATGAGTGTCTCGATTTGTTCTAAGTATCAAATGTCCTCAATCAATTCCATTTTATGTAGTACCCGCTCGAACCTATGGGAATTAAGTAGGTGAGCTGGTGTTTTGGTGCTTAATTAGAAGAGGACATTACATACCTATGCATGTACTGGCCATGCATGCACACCTTGCACATGCACACTAGTATCAATACACAAATACATAAGATGTCGAATAATCATATAAACTGTAGTAGGAAAATATGATTATTCTTGATAGGAAAGGAGATGCTCATCAGTGAATGTAAGAAGAAACTTGCAATAGAATTTGAGATGAAATACCTTGGCACAATGCACTATTTTCTTGATCTTGAATTATGGCAGTTTCCTGATGAGATTTTCCTTAACCAAGGAAAGTACACAGTAGAGATTCTGAAGATATTTGGGATGTTGGATTGCAAAGAAATTAAAACTCTGATGGTGACAAACCTGAAGCTATTGAACGATGATTCTTTAGAAAGAGTGGATGTCACATTATACAAATAGATTATTGGCTCACTCACAGGGATAATTTTAAGAACACCCCCGAAATTTATATGTATAATAAATGGGCGAATCTCCCTAATATATAGGAAAAATTGAAGGCTATTTTATCAATAATATAATATGCATATATAATTTTTTGGCTAATATTTCATTCTATTATAGAATCTTGGTGAATCTTTCACTAAATTATAAGATACTGTAAAATCTTAGCGAATATTTCATTGAATTGAGGGTGCCCTAGAATTCAAGAAGCCTAAAAAAACATCCATGTTAAAAAAGAAGATAGAAGGTAAATTTATAATATAATAATCTATTGTAATTGTGGATAAAAAGCATAAGAATAATACCACATTAATTATTGGATAAAAAACATGGCGCGAGTTTGTATTCTCTAATAAATTGCATGTTCGACATGCCCCTTCAACGCCTGAGATTTTGGTAATGAAGATGCTATGCAAAGATTAAAATGTCAAGAAAACTAAGAATGAAAAGTGGAATCACATCAACCATAACCTTCACCCTGCAAATGCAATATGATGTGGGTGAACCATGAATCATTGTAGCCTTTATATAGAACAAAAAGCCCTTGATTTTTACTCCACAACTGGAAATAAAGGGCTGAAAGAAGCTATCACATGAAATTAAATAAAAACGCAAGAGAATGCAACCATATGCCTGAATTACAATGAAAATGGAGGGAAAAATAACCCCCAGGAGCCTCCATTACTAAAAATTAGGGGCAAGGGAGTGATTTCATGAGATTTTATCTAGAAATTGGGGGAAAAAGATAGATTGAAGGGACATTTTTCTAGGGCAATTTTTTTTTTCATTTTCCTCATTAATATACGAGAGGCTATTCATTTTGGATTTTTTTTTCTAATAAATATTGAGCGAATATATTTTAGTTGAGAAAACCCTTTCCATATAAGAAAATAGCCCACTAAATTTTTGCAACCCCCTTAATATAGACCATGGGCTATATATAGCCCCTAAAATTATCTATGCTCACTGATGTATTTGACAAATACAAGAAAGGTACATTGGACTGTGCACTCATATATATAGGTAGTTCATATTATGTGGCTATACTGATTCGGATTGGGAAGGAAGTGTTAAAGATAGAAAGAGCACTTCAGGAAGTTATTTTGGTTTGTGATCAAGTGTGATCTCATGGATTAGTAGAAAGCAAACAAGTGTTTCCCTTAGTACAAATGAGGCTAAGTACATTGCAACATGCTTATCCTGTAGTGAAGCAATGTGGCTTTGTAAACTACTGGAAGGGTTGTTCGATACCGAGATGGATGCAACTGAGGTCTATTGTGACAACCACACGACAACCATAGTTGCATCAAGTTGATAGAGAACCCGATGTTTAATGATAAGTCAAAGCATATAGAGATAAAGTATCACTACATCCAAGACATGGTGCAGAGAGGAGTTGTGAAGCTCAATATGTTCCTACATAGGAACAAGTTGCCGATGTGTTGACTAAGCCTATGTCTAGTGTAAATTTTGAACACTTTCGAGACCAGCTTGGTGTAGTCCGAACGGACGTCCTTGGAAAGAGGGAGTGATGATGAGACTAATATTGAGGATGAGATGGCAGTAATGTGCCAATGCAAAGCCATTGTACCTACATATGTTGATGATATCCGACTCTCACTTGTGGCTGATAGTATCCTCTTTGAGGATGGTTTTGTGGACAAGAACACTCTCTTAAGAGTGGCCCTAGCACTAACTAGCTGAGGAGGGTCTGCGATGATAGTACTCTCTTCTGTGGAGTGATCCTACATTCACTTGTAGGATTGTGCCATAGAAAAAAACACTCTCTTGAGAGTGGTCCTAGCTCTAACAGACTAAGGATGGTCTATGATGATACTACTCTCTTCTAGAGAGTGATCCTATATTCACTTGTAGGATGGTTCCATGGACAATAATACTCTCTTGAGAGTGGTCCTAGCACTGATAGGCTGAGAATGGTCTACGATGTTGAGTGGTCCTCTTTGAGGACGGTTCTGTGGACAAGAACACTCTGTTGAGAGTGGTCCTAGCACTGATAGGATGAGGATGGTCCGTGATGTTGAATGGTCCTCTCCAAGGACAGTTTCATGGACAAGAACACTCTGTTGAGAGTGGTCCTAGAACTGATAGGTTGAGGATGATCCGCGATGTTGAGTGGTCCTCTCTAAGGATGGTTCTGTGGACAAGAACACTCTCTTGAGAGTGGTCCTAGCATTGATAGGCTGAGGATGGTCCGCGATGTTGAGAGGTGATGTATTCACTTGCGGACGAGTTCCTGCATTCAGTTGCAGATGATGATCTTTCAGCATTTAATAATGTTGTGGGTGATTTAGCTCAGTGTTTATATATTGATAGTGCAAGTGATTCTCAAGATGATGGCAGAGATGATGATGCTCAAGATGATGCCAGAGATGATGATGCTCGAGATGATGTCAGAGATGATGCTAGAGATGATGATGTTCGAAATGATATCAGATGATAGAGATGTCCGTGATGATGATGATAATGATGATGTTTATGTAATTGTGAAAACTTCCTATGACATGTAGATTCACCAATCAGTTGTACATACGTATTGTTTTATTGTAGAATACATTCCTTGTTAAGAGGGAGTGTTAAAGAAATGTAACTGCATAAGATATTCTATTTTGTATTATTATTGTTATTACCCTTTTCGAAGATGTTGTTCCTCGGTTTATGGATGTCATTGATGTAATTGGTCATGTAAAGTATTGAGGTAAATCCTTTGTTGCAAGTCAGGTTAGTAGTACCCACTAAAGTATTATTAAAATGTATTTTTGAGTCTTCCAAGGCAAGTCGGCCTTGGAAGCAAGGAGAAGTTGGCTAAGTTGGGTAATTAGGCGTCTCAGTTGATTTGTATAAATAGCAGAGGCGTCTCCCTCATTTAGACAAGTAGAACACTCAAGCAGTTACACTAGAGAGAGAATAGTCAGTCTATATAGAGGAGAGGAAGCAGTCTAGTCTTGTTATTGGGTCTTACACTGTTCTTGGGTGAATTCTATATAGAGGAAATTTTGTTGGGTTTTTCCCCACGAGGGTTTCCCATGATAAATCTTTGTGCTCTATTTTGTTCTGTTGTGCTTGTTATTCTTTCATAGATCTTTTTGTTTTGGTATAACAACTTTTAAAATCTTAACTTAATTCACTAGTTACCAATTATTAATGAGCCTAGTGAAGCAAAACTTTATATAATCATGTTATTGTTATGGAAAAATGTTTCGAAATGAAATTGTTACCCCGTAAAGGGGTTATGATTCAACCCAAGCTACAAGCTATAAAACAAGAATAGATGCTGCTGCAATAGCCCCCTACCCTAAAGTGTAAAGTTACCTCCCCCTATCAAATTGAAAGGACGATAAAATTACTCGGTGGAGCGCATAAGACTAAGCTAGTAGTTCTTACTCTAGAGTCTTATTGAACTCGCACTACATATAGTCCCGCACTACAGTGAGGCTAAGCACAGAGAGTAGAGCTAGGAGTTAGCTTCTGAACTAAAGCTAAGCACTAGAGAAATAGAGTCGTTCTCTTGCCAACACAGAAACATTCTCTTGCCAACCCCATTTATTATCAGATTGCATACATTTTGAAAGTCCCATTTATTCATCATCAGATTGCATAGATTACAAATTACAATGGCAAGGTTCAACATGGGGAGATCCACTACTAAGTCAGGTGCTTATGCCAGAGCTGGGCTAATGATCATTGCCATTAAACTTACACCTTGTTTTCATTAACCTATTGGAACTACAGATCAACAAAGAAATACATTGATATGTAACGTTGCATAGAGACATTTACAGAGTCCATTAGCTCTACGCTGTAACCAGGTGGTCTCCATAGAAGCTCTCGTTCTCGTTACCTGCCTATATGCGTACCTGCCTCTTTAGACTCTATACTGCAGGATAAGAAGTAGTGCCTCACCTATGGATTATAGATGGTCAAGCGGGTGGGTGAAGGAGAACTCACATGAAATTGGCATGTAGTTTGATTCCCCAGGTGGATGGATAGAGAGGCCAAACATCACTAACCTTTATGGAGGGAGTTCAAGAAAGTCAAATGGAGGTGTGGGCAACAGGTAGCAGGGAAAGCTACCCGAATTCCTGTGAAGGAACATGCTTTCATTTGCCGTGGGTGCCATTCACCTCCAGGCAAGATCGCCGCTAAATATCTTCTGGTGAAAGGAATGGGGGAAGTTAGCAAGCAAGCAATCCACTTCCACTTGCATTTTCTTACCTAACGTGCTAGGAAACTCCTCTAGCATATGGCGGGTTGTAAATACTTGCTTGGTGGACGTGAGTTTGGTTTAATTGGTGGACATGTACTGTTGTATTCCTTACGCCGACTGGGCGGGTACAACAACATGATGTATCAATGTCTTTAGGTGGGCGGTGGTTTGTCACAACATCTCCTCCTGGGACTATTTCAGTTTGTTCTTCTCCACTGTCACTTCCTCCACCTTTTATTTGTACACGAACTCAGAGATGATTTATCTGTCTCTGCTTGATGAAGACGATTGATGATCATCTCTTTGCCTAACTGCATGAACTGTTGGCAGGGCATGTTGGAGGGTAGCTGTTGAGCTGTTTGCTGCTCTGAGGCATGCGAGTGCATGGAGGCTGCCATTTGTATCTAGCCTTTTGGATCACAACCTCCCTCGATTGGGTTTACACTTCTATAAAATAGATTCTTCTCACTTTTATCACCCGCTCTTATAATTCATCTGTAAAATATGGTGCAACGTCTATGTTTTCTTAGAGGATGAGCAACATATACTCACTGAATTATTGTTGGAGTGCCTGGTATTTTATTAGGGCTATGGTGGTCACAGCAACCCACTAGTTTCTAGAGAGAAATTGTGCTCAATGAGCATTTGTTTTATCTTGTAACATCATTGTAAATATCAAGGCCTATATAAGGGTTACAAGCTTCTCCCAAATATAGTGACTCTTGGAAATAAAACAAAAAAGCTTCATTGCTAAAGCAAAGAGATGGCCTAGACTGGACTAGCTTCAGTGTTACCCTAAGGTCTTGCCTTAGCTTCAGTCTTAGTAACTTGCCCTCCTAACTAGAGAGTGTTCCTCCTTTATAAAGCCTTAAGCAGTAAGTTGTTCCATACATAAGCTATGCAGTTCAGTTCGTTCTGAGCACCTTTTAGTCCCCTTCCTTATCCGCCCGAGGAATATATAAAGCTAGGCATCTTGCTTGATAGAGGAAAACTCTCATCAACTGGTCCTTATACTTTTCCGAGACTGCTCGGCATTAGATATTCTTGCCTGAACGATTACCAATCAATTTCCACTAGATAACATAACTCGATCAAAGTTGCAAGAACATGTACAATCAATTTCTTTGAGGTGGGCTCTACCTCAGGCCATATTAAACGCACGCTCTACTGAAATAGATTTCGCAGAAAACCAGCTATATCCGATCTTGGTTGGCCTTTCACCCCTAGCCACAAGTCATCCCCGCATTTTGCCACATACGTGGGTTCAGTCCTCCAAGGCCTGTTAGAGCTCTCTTCAACATCTCCCCTCTCCCGTGACTCTGATGACTAAGGTTCCCTGCCTACCCCTATTATACTATACTATATAAATAAGGCAGGGCGACTAAGGAAGCAAGCTATTCCATCATATCCCCTCTCTCGACATTCTGGCCGACATAAGAGAGTTTAGGGAGATAGCATTCACTCAATAGTAGGGAGATTGGAAATTTGCTTAAAGAAAGATGGCATATGATGGGTAGTAATAGCCTAGATGATAGAGAATCTGTTGAACCTGGCCTTCTGAGAACTGGTAAATTTAGTAACAAAAGGTGGCATGTATATTTGGGATCACTAGCATGAGAGCCTAGTTCTCATTGATGGGAATTTCTGGAAGTAAAGGTCCTACGGTGCTTGTCCGCATCGGGCAAGGACTTTAGCTAGTCTAGTTCATAGGGAGCTATACGGCTTAAGACAATCTTCACTCCAATGGATACTTTATTAAAGCTAGTTTTTGGACCAAGGCTAGTAAGATGGAATATTTATACAGACGGGCTTGTCTCTTTTCCCCATCTGACCCCCTAAAGAATGCAATTGTATTATCCAAAACTAGCGAATTAGAAGGTCCTACGGTGCTTGTCCGCATCGGGCAAGGGGGCAAAAACTAAGTTGTTTTAACCATAGCATATCTACGTTGTTGTGTCACTGCTATATAGGAGATCGCATATCGTCGTTTAACTTGTCTTGTCATGCAAAGAGTGAAAACACCACAACATTCATGGCATGGATGTCATCACGTCCAATAAAGATGTTGTAATCCACTGGATCAGGCACGACAGCGACATCAATTAAAGCAGCCTTACTGCCTAATTCAATGGGAAGATATATTCAGACTAAGTATTTAAGAAACATTGACTATGGTTTCTGGTCACCCTAATGTCCCTTCATGGACCCCTTTATACTAACATTGAATATATAGATCATTGAATATATAGATTATAGTAATTAAGGTAATAAAGTCCAAATCCTTTTATCTCTATAATTTACATAATGGCTATAAGCACACCACATAGATTGATTGGATGGATCTCGGGAAACAGCTTAAATCATAGGATGGATCTCGGGAAACAGCTTAAATCATAGTAGGATAAATTTACCTTTTTTCATTCTTTAGTGTTGGGGCCAAAGAGTTTCTTTCCCAAAACTAGCTTTATTATTTTGGCTTTTAAGAAACTAGCTTTATTATTTGGGGGCACCTCTTCAACTCATAGCCGGACTGCCCTAGAAGAAAAAATCAATTTACTAGTTACCAAAAAAAAGTGTTTCATGATAATGGATTAAATAATAATAAAATGAAGCTCAATGAACATAGAAAGCTTTGGAAACGGAGATTAGTTTGTAAAAATAAAAATTGTAGATATATCTCTCACATTTCTATTGAAGACAACAACAATTTTTTCCTTGCCTTCCCCATTATTATATTAATTTTTTAATTTAGAAAGCTAAGCGGTTTCATTACACGCCCTAACGTTTGCATATATTATTATGTACTTTTGTTTCTCAAATAGCAGGATGCATTGATTACAACAGTATCTATGGATGACGAGGATACACTTGTCACTATCGTCCTTGACAACAATAACAATTGCAATAACAAGTGATATACTAATGATAACCATAGAGGGAGTTATTTAATTCCATTATCTTTATCAATCAACCTATAATATTTATAGAATTCTTGATCCATAACAACATTATTAAATCGATCTGTCTTTTCCAACATCCACATAGGATTTTGTATAGAATATTTAAACATTATAAAATCATTATTTTGTGCTTTGAAGACCATTAATTTGAGTTGACATTCTTGAACAAGATATGGATCATTGCTGGGAAACTGTGATTAATTATGATAAAAAAAATCATTCTTATTATGGTTTAACAAGTTGCCTTTTGCTACAATAATCAAGTGCTAGAAGCCTTCTAGACTTGTATCTTGGTCTATAAGAGCGACATTAAGTCAAGTGTTGACATATGTAGTGAAGAATAAGATTGATATAAGATCCATGGTATGTGTTGTTTCTAGATATATTGGATATCATCTGCATGTCAGTGAGTAAAATCATTGAGATGATTTTATGGTATATGGTAGAAGCTCTTTACCATCTTCATAAGCAATGTATTTTCTTTTCTCTTCCCAATCAAGGTCTACATTGCAACTCGAGGGCTACATTATAACTTGATAGGATTTCCAAACTCCAACTATGGTTACTTTCTTTATAATATAAACAAGATCTTTGAGATCTAGTATTTGATCCACGCTTGGATAGGTGGCCAACCTAGTGTGCACAACCAGGAATGGAATTTGACGGGTAAATGCCCGTCATGGGTCAATTTACCCGTCAAATACAGCTAATATTTTACACAGACCGTCAAAATCTGGTTTAGAATATAAAAAACGTTTCAGATTTTGATTGTTACCGGCAATTTTGACAGATGTCCACCATTTGAAATTCCTACCCTATGCACAACTCAACATGAAAAGCTTGAGCACAAGTGGTATCCATTACCTTGGAAGAATTTGAAGTGGATTTCCAACCTCTTCCCATAGCATCAACATCAAGGTTAGATTTGGTCCTCCTTAAGTTGTTCCAAAATATTATAATCCCATGACACGTAACTAAACCAAAAAGGCATCCATAATTCATATATGTAAATGTTTTTCTTAAATGTCCAAGGGTTAGTGTTAAACTTAATTAAATAAAAAAATCACAAATTAAATATAAAGGACATAAATATATCCCTATCTTAAATAAAAACAGAAATGTATTCTTATTTATATTATCCCTATCTTAAATAAAAGAATATATTTAATATATTATTGATTAAAAACACCGCTTTCAACTATGAGACACTAAAAATATTCAAAATATTGATTTACCATCCTATTTACTTTTATGAAATGTGATCTTGATAACTTATAACACTTTCCTTTCACAAAGGATTTTAAGGGATAAACATTAAATGTTTTTCAACATTTATATAATATTTTCATATATTATTATGATTTATCATATTTATAAATATTAAATATTCACTAAAAGTTTTGTTTTCTTAAATATCTTCTACTTTGTAGATTGTATGCTTCATTATATAAGAGTCACATGGTGGCGATATCTTTGACATTGCTAGTAGCTTTACAATCAACTATAAGTATTAGTTTTTTACAATGAAAATAATTTTTGAAAGAGTTGGTTTTTTGCACTTGATGAATCATTTCCGATATACATTTATATCTAGTAATGAGATATAGTATACATTTTGCAACAAAGGAATCTGAAGGTAAGCCAACAATTATCCTTATAAACATAAAAAAAATATAGGCAGCAGGGAATATATAGTGGAGTCAATACAGTCTACTAACATTGGGGGAGCTACCACAAAAAGAACTACATTCTATATCCAATCAATATCCATATTTTATAAAGAGGGAAGTCTACTCATGGCTCATATTTAATTTTATGAACAAAGAGTACAAATTCTTTTTTATAAGGATCACATTATTAATCCCTACCATTGACTTTATTTATTCCAATTATTTTACCAATATTAACAAAAGTTATTCGAAATTTTGACTTATTAAAATGAATTTTCTTTGAAATTCAAAATTAGATGGATTATTTCTAATGTGTTGGCTATACATGCACATGACTAGTGTGGATGGTTTGTTTATTGGAATGCATGTTGTTACATTTCATATGATTCTTTATATTGGTTAGTTGTTGGCATTGGCTAAGTGTTAAACAGTGCAAATATGGTTGAGATGTTTTAAAGGGCACTATGTTATGGATATACCTTACACAAAGATGTTTAGTGTGATTATACTACATAGTAGGTACAAGTTGGTCTATTGGTCTATTTCTGAAAGAGTGTTGATAATTTTATTTAAAACACCATGATACAACCACATATTAAAAACACTAAGTCAATAAAGCTCAACACTTAAACAAACAACACATATATAATATTTTTTCATACTTAAAAATAACCACCTCCCACGAGGTTAGACCTAAAGCAAGCTCGCTTAGACAATGAGAAGTTTCGACAGTTACAGTGACATGTACACACTCATAGGACTGCAGAAAGGAATGCTAGTTAGTTAAAAGTGCGAGAAATCCCAGTGTTCAATCCCACCATTAAACAAAGAGGCATTTAATTATAAACATAAAACCAGCTTGTATTGTTTGTTAACGTCTATATACACTTCACATCGACGTACTGAACTGTGGTAGCCAACTACCTTATTGCCATTTTCATGGTCAATTCCACAAGTGTCAAAAAAAAAAGTGTAAAGTTGTTTAGTATTTGCATCTTAAGAAAATTCAAATAAATAAATAAATTTAACTTGAATGTTAATGTGATTTCAAGTAAACTACTTATATTATACTAATGAGTGGTATCATAATATTTTCATTATTAAATGAGATTTTGCATTTAGAAATAAATTAATTTTACTTCAAAAGGGGCTGAAGATGGTATATGACCAGCTTTGTAATTAATAAAACTTAAAGTAAGCAAATATAGATATATGGTTAATGGTAGTGTTCATGCGAAATGAATGTATTTTTCAAATTTAAAAATGGTTTACTATCAACCAGACATGGACATTAAAATAATATTCAACTTTTATAATAATTTTTTTTTAAGAAAATTGCAACGTGAAATTATAAGTTTTAAATTGGATATGGGAAGAAGACAACGAGACAATTATGATGCTAGTGAGTTATCTGGCAGCGAGAGCAAGGTCTAGAGAACTTGTAAGTTTTGTTCAACAGTTAATTTCTAAAGACAAATGCAAATTATGGTTAAAACAAGAGAAAACTCAATGAGATTTACCCTTAGTGGAATCATGGAAAGGCAAACAAAAGATAAAATATATATACACACCAAAATCAGATGGTTTTAGGGAGCAGTACGAAGCAAACAGCGAAGGAAAGAATAAAAGGAGATAAGGTTTGTAAGGTTTTAAGTTTTATTTTTTAAAGTCTTTCGCACAAAATGGTGATCGATGAAGTAGATTATGACTCTACCACGCTAGAAGGACATATTTTTACACACTTCTCACAAGTGGAGAAACCTCAACATGAAGTGCTGTCCACTCCCACGCTTGAGAAACTAAGGCCCGATCCTTCAAGCATGAAGGATGATTCAACAATAATAACAAATAAAGGTGGCAAGATAGCAGGAAGAAAATGTATAGGAGCCAAAGCTTAAAAACACACAACATCCTTAACAGTAGGGAAGGATATTTTGCTAACAAAAATACTTGACAATATTTCGTTGGCTTTGGTTGGACGGTGTTGTGGAAAAACAGTCACCGAAGCAGCTCTCCAGAGGTGGATGGAAGAAACCTGGAGTCCCCATCTACGGCAGTTACCAGTGTTCCACATTCTTTCACGAGGCTGGATACTGTTTCAGGTCAAGACCGAGGCAGTGAGGCAGATATTGTTAGAAAACAACTATCAATGGGGGCCTTCATGGATGACTCTCAAGAATTGGAGTGTGGATTTTGAAGCCAACCAAGAACCCCAGAATGTGCAAAAAATATGGGCCATTTTGCCAGGACTCCCCATGATTTTTTGGAAAAAGGAGATATTGGAGGCAATAGGAGATAAAATCGATAAATTTGTAGCCCTGGACGAAGAATGGGAGCAAAAGGTGGACAAAAGATGTGCCAAAATTCTAATTGAAGTGGATTTACGTGAAGGGATGTTCCAAGAAATTCATTTGGATATTCACAGGAGTCTATGGTGACAGAGGTTGGATTACTAGAAAATTCCATTTCGATGCTTCTCCTGCAGACAGGTTGGCCACATCGCGCGGGACTGTCCAAACCCAAAACGAAGACCTCAACTAGTACAAGAAACAATGGGATAAAAATTCTGCACAGTTTAGAGAAAGGAGCGAAGTGATGACAAAAGGTAGCGAGCACAGAATTACCTCAGCAGAAGAAGGGTTACCTGCACTCCCTAGTAAGCTGGCACCCTTTCCTAAAAATTCCCCATCTATCAATACTACAAACACGTCGAGATATGAGCATTCCCCTTCTAAGACAATTGTCCCGCATGCTGAAAGAGAGGTGATAACTCCTGTTAAGGGAACTACTTCAAGCTCGGTGCAGCCCAAAAAACTTATCTTGCATGCAGGAAACGAGGTGGTAACACCGATTAAGGAAACTAAGGACATATGTATGAGACGGGACAAGGAAGGAAAAAAGGTGGCATCTCCAAAGGACCCCCCCTCATGGATTAAGCATAAAATTTATAATACGTGGTCTAAAGTGTCAACCGAAAGAGACCAAGTGTCGTCCGGAGGATTAGAAACAGATAAGATGCCTAAGGTCACCATAGGGAGGCCCAATATCATATGGCAATAACTAAAGCTCAAGCTGAGGTGGATGTTGGGATTGGTAAGCAAGCAACGATTGGTAGGGCCCTTAGAGCAGGGAAGGCCCAGGTTAGGGTCACCTAATGTTGGTTTTATCCTTCAACGTGAGGGGGTTGGTGAGCTCCCCCAAAATAAAATCTCTCAAAAGAATGGTCGCTAATCTCAAAGTTGCGATCATTTTCCTCCAGGAAACAATGATGGAGGGTGAAAAACTAAGGAATTTTTGGAGTCATGGCTCAAGGGATGGAGCTTCGGTTACATAAGTTCAGAAGGGCATCCGGGGAGTTTGATAACTGCCTGGAATCATGAATTCAAGGAAGTGGCAGTGGCGAAGCACAACACAGTGCTTAAAACAGTTCTCATGGACAAATCCACTAGGGAATCATACGCTATGTATAATGCCTATGGACCCTATCAAGAAAGGAAAGGGTTTTTGGAAAAATTATTCTCTTCAAGAATGTTGGAGCCAAAGAATGTGATACTCAAAGGGTACCTGAATCTAACATTATCTGAAAAAGAAAATTGGGGTCCATTAGCTCGTAATGATGGCCTAGTTACTTTCTTTGTTGCGCTCTTTGAATCCAAAGATCTGGCGTACCTGCAACTACTGAAGCTAACCCCGACTTGGAGGAACAACAGATGCGGGGATCAGGCCATATCCAAGAGGTTAGATAGATTTTTTCTTTCAGAAAATTTACTTTCAGGGTCTTTGATAGTTAAAACGTGGGTATAGGTAGGAGTTCTGTCTAACCATCTTCCAGTTCTCCTACAAATTCAAATCCCAGAGCCTAAACTGGCTGCCCCGTTCAAATTTAACCCCAGATGCTTGATGGAGGAAGATTACCAGAAGTTAATAGGAGATACACGGACTATGTTGGAAAACACTCCCAATGTCACCTTCATGAAACAAATGTCAAAAAAACAGCAAAGAATAAAGAAGGTGACAAAAGCTTGGGCTAGGGTTTATTCAGCCAACCAGTAGAAACAACTCAAAGAACTTGAAATTTTTTTAAAGAATATTTACAATCAAAACAACACCGGGATTTTCATTGAGGAAGAATTGAAACATGTCAAGGAAAATGAACTAAAAAGAGAAGAGCGACTAGCTAGGGAGGAGGAGCTATAAAGACTTCAGAACAGAGCTATATGGATCAAGGAGGGGGACAACAATAGAATTTTTTTTCACAATTTCACAAACCATAGAAGGAATTTGAACACGATTTCGACAATAAAGGATATGGATGGGGTAATCGTCATTTCCTTCAAGGAAAAAACAAGGCCAGGGAGAGGTTTTTCAAAAATATCTTCGAGGAACTAGAGGGCTGTTATATTCATGAAATTCTCATGGTCATCAACCTATTTCCAAGACTGATAAATGAAGAAATGAACAAATTCCTGAAGGAGGAGGTTACAGAGGAGGAGCTGGAAAAAATGGTATACTCCTTCCAGAAAGGTAAGAGCCCAAGACCGGATGGTTTTACTATTGAATTTTTTTAGGGTTTTTTTACCTTGTTAAAGAAGATTTGTTAAAGGTGGTGCAAGAGTCTCAAAGAGCCAGGAAGGTTTTGGGAGCCCTGAACTCCACCTTCTTGGCTATCATCCCTAAGAAGCAAAACACCTCCTCATTTGAAGAATTTATGACAATCTCATGTTGTAATGTGGTTTATAAGATAATTGTGAAGACTATAGCTCAGAGATTGAAGCCAATTTTAAGTGAAATCATAACAAAGGAACAGTTTGGATTCATGTTCAATCGTCAAATACATGATGCGGTATCCCTATCACAAGAAGCAATCCATACCATAAAGAGGTGCAAGAGAAAAGCCTTTGCCTTGAAATTAAGTCGCTCCAAAGCTTATGATAGGGTGAATTGGACATTTCTGTTAGAAAATGGACCAGTTTGAAAATACTGAAGGATTTGGGAAATGACCCTGTTTGAAAATACTATGAAGGCACCCTTTAAGGTATCAGAGGCACATGAAGCATTCATAGTGGACCATGGGATGATGAAAGGGTTTGGATCCACGGTGGTGGATCATTTTACCTTTGGAGTAAGCAGTAGTGAAAATAAGGTAATTAAAGAAATTCATGAATCAACGGTTCATATCCAGGAGGGTGAATATCAACAATAAAAAAGCATTCCGTATATCAAAGATGCAAGGTAGAAGGCGGTCTTTAGATTTACGGAGTATATTAAATGGGAGCAGTGTTGGAGGGTTGAGATTGATCCGAAGCTAGATCAACGACGTTAAGACTTTTTGCACTGTGAACGTGCTCGGCCAAAGAAGCTTTTTCAAATCATAGAATGAGTTAAAGGATGGAAAGATAGGATGGTGGAGATGAGAGAGGAGATAGATCGGTGGTTTGAGATAATTCTACAGATTGAACTAGTACGAACAAAGTCAAGATTCCAATCCACGAAATGTTGTAGGGTCCGCAAAGATCAATGGCTGCAACGAGAGATCAATATTGATCAATGGATAAGAAACATTCTGCGATCAGAAGTTTCTCACTCGATTAGAGGAAAAAGGATTGGCGAAATGTTAAAGTTATCAAGGATGAATGGTCTCGATGAGGGTACTTTGGAGATCGACTGTTGATGTTGATTTCCCCAAATCAAGCTATGCGGGTTGGTAGCGTAGAGTTTTGATATGAAGATCTTGGGTGTCGATGACTTGGATTGCAAAGATGAATAGGTCTATGGTACAGATTTGCTGAAGAAGCACGAGGATTATGCAATATAGAAAACTATAAAAGCATCTACGTGGATTTGAAAAAGACTTGTCTTTCCTGAGCTTTGAAGTTGATGAGTACCCTGGCTAGGTGCAAAACGCCAGCACGGATAGATCAAAGAACTGTGCTAAGTGACAAGGTAGGCACCCTAATACTTCCTAGTATTATTGAAAATGGATAAAATAGAGGAGATAGAGGTAGTAGAGGTGGGGGGTAATGAGGAATTATGGGTTATTGGTCGAAAGGAGGAAGAAATATTCATAGATGCAAATGCTGAAATATTTGATACTGTTCTTTTGGATGAAGTGATTGAAACTGCTAAAAGTTCTTAAGGACCAAGATAGTGATACCTGTGGTGTTTTTAGGTCCTTTTTCCATTTTTTCTCTATTAACCAAACCCCCCATTGCCCCAAGTTTGTTTAATGGTGTGCAGACAATTTTTCTACAACTGAAGGAATCATCATGAATAAATCCAAGTCCAAAATCCTTTGCCTTGTTCAGGCTCCTGTCATTAGTAAATCTCTCCATGTCCCAGATGAATTTGTCCACACATCCCAAGAATACAAAGAAGAGAGTATTATACAATTCTTTCAAGAGTCCACAGTCGAAAATAAGGAAGCTTTCTTGAAGTCTTGTTCGAAACTTGATGTTGAAGTTATCAGTCTGTCTTACCCTATCGACCTAGAGCTATCCAATGAAGAATCCCAATCCTGTGCTGCTCTGGCCAGTCATTTTTTAGGTTCAGATACTAATGGCTATGTCACAGAACCATTGTTGAGTCTGTTGCTTGTCCTGAGTACCTGTCCTGTCGAACTTGAACTTCCAGGACAGTCTTTTAATCCCGTTGCCTTAAATTTGATGAGTTTCTAACTAAGAACATTCTTTCTCAGTTAACTAACTTCCACGATACCAGAGTGTTCATATTTTAATCTTTTTTATTGAGAATTTTCTTGTCTTACAATGAAGATAATTTACAGGCACCTGGGTTAGTGATCAATGACGACATGACCAAGAATTAATGTGAATTCATGAACTTTTTTATGGCAGAGATATACGACATTTTATTTCAAGAAATATTTCCCAGGGTGTTGCCTGAGATGAAGGAAATGCTGCAACTATCTCCTAGTAAGATGATAGGAGATTGGTTCCTGACAAAATTTGAAACAGTTATAAGACTATATGGTTTTGTGCATAATCCATATGTCCTTCCATTCTTTTTGACAGTCATGATTTTTTCTTTGGAATTGATTAGGCAAAGACTTACTATTGAAGAAGAGCACATTCTGAGCTTTAGGAAGAGTTCAGGTATTAATTTTCCTTTGGAGATAGGACCATACACTGTTAAAAGTAGAACTTCCCTACCACTGGTTGATAGCATGCTCAAAAGCATGGGATTTTCTTTGGGACATGCCATAAATTATGACCCGCACCAGATAATTTCCAAAAGGAGACAGGATAGCAAGAATAAACCTTTTGAGCACACGGAAATAGCTGGACTTAGAGAAGCAACAAATTGGGAAGATTATCCTAACTATACTACAAAGGATATCAGCATGGAACAAGACTCTGTCTCCTCCCTTCCTAGAAACAATTCTTCCCAAATGAACCTGTCTAACATAGTTGCAATGGATGGATATGTCTCATCATTGATAAGTTTTTCAGGAAGTGCACAGAAAAGAGGACATTCAGATGTCATGGATACTGATGAAATAGATACTGCTAGCATGCCAAAAAAGCAGAAAGTTGAACAAGAACAACAGATAGTGCAGGTGAAGAAAAGTAGTATGACAGGGAAGGTGAAGAAGAGCAATGTAAAGGGCAAACATAAACAAGAAGAGCCCAAAACAGCTGGTTTAGAGCTTCAAGAGTATGTATTTGATGGACAAACTCCAAGCAAGTATACATCTAAATAAGATTGGTGGAACACTTACAGAGAGAAGGCTGATGGAAATTTTGATGAGACAGTAAAGCTATATGAGGAAATAAGACAGTTACCCAAGTCAGATGTAGCATTGAAGATTGTAAGGGCTACAGACACCCTAATTCTAGCCATGACAGTGGGTAATAAAGTGTTAGAGGTTAATGTGAACCTAGAAAATATTCCCACTGCAGATATCATACACCTTAAATAAGAAACCAGTGATATCTTAAATACCATATTGCTAAAGGATACATTACAGATTTCCAAGCTGGAGTCAAGTAAAATAAAAACTCAAGACCTCTTGAGGAAAGTAAGAGTTGAGAACAAGGCCCTTAGAGTCAAATTTAAAAAGTTGCAGGATGAATCGGTGAAGATGGATGGACAAGAAGATAAGGGGGCATTGGCTCAAAAGTTGTTGGATGAGAAAGAAAAGGAAATTCAAGTGCTTTAAAAGAAGTTGAAAATTCCTTCCACCCAGCTCATTCAGACCTCTGAGTTGACTGATTTTGAGAAGGAAAAAGAAGCCTTAAACACTGAGTTGACTGATTGCAAAGCCAAGCTATTGAAGCTTGAGGAAAAGGAAAAATAGTGGGAAGTGGATGCCAAACTTTTGATAGAGAGTGAAAAACATCTAAAAGGTAAGTTGCCAATAAAGGAAAAAGAGTTTAAGGAAAGGTGTAAAGAAGTTGAAAGTCAATGTGCAAATGTTTCTGGAGGAATAGATACAAATTCTCTGTCTAAGGCAATGTCCTAGATAGGGCTGAAGGATACTGAGCTTACAAAGTTGAAACAACAGATTAACGAATTTGAAGAGAAAAATGCAAAAGAGGAACAAGAGAAGAAGAAGGTAGATGAGAAATGTCAGGAATTGATAAATCAAAATTCCAAATTAAACAAGCAAGTGGTTGGCGCGATGGACTTGCAGGGGGGAAGGCATATGATCTGGGATAAAATTATTTCAGAAGCTAACAAGTTCATAACTTATTTAGATTTCATTACAGATCAGGAGGATGCTTTGAAAATGGCCAAGAAAAATATTTTGATAGTAAAGCAAGAATTGCATTAGAGACTAGTGGGGGTAGCTCAAAATGCTATCAATTTTCTAAGCACCTTATTAGAAGATCAAACCAGTATGTGTGCTATCAAAAATAGAGTTGTTATTATTTTTGGAGCTAGAAAAGTGGTTGGAAAACATAGGATGTTGGATACTGTACAGGCTAAGATTGATATTATAGATTACAAAGTCAAAGAGGTGATTGAGTTATTTAAACCATTGGTAAGCAAGGGTATTCCTTTCTTCTAGGAAGAAAAATGACCATTACTATCTCAGAAGGAGTATTTGGAGCAATTAGTTATTTGCAGGTCAAAGAACAGCATGTTCAGAGATATGCAACAAGCTCTGTCTGACAAGACCATCTTTGATAAATTGGTTGGAGAATTTTAATTACTATCTGATTTTAAAGCCACATGTGCTACAGTACCTAATTTCTCATACATAGAGAATATGGAACTCAAAGTACTAGCACACGACATGGTTGTTGCAAATTTTCCTGGTCCTTATCAATGGAGATCAATTCAACAGTATGGATCGGATAAGTTTAGACTGTAACCATGAATATAGAAAGGTGGGTAGTGCAAAAGGATTTTTTTCAAAGCATGCCTAGTTGTGACAGCCTCTCTCCTATTTCATACAGCTATCATCAGCTGAGATGTGCAGAAAAAGGATTTTTAGCCTATTTTTCGAGTAGCCCGCAGTTTATCTATGTCTTATGTAAATCGTGGTGTATATGCCACATTCGAGTTTGTTAGAAGTTTGTTCTTTGTGTTGGTCGCTGGGCAGACCCGGGTTTACTGTATTTAACCAACAACACCCCTATCTCACTGGCCCTTTCGGCGACAGACCGTAGGGCGGCCTGAAGTCTCACCCGAAGTGATTCTAATGGGTTGGCCAAAGACTCAAGTGTCTTCGACCAGGTTCTATGGTAGCCTGGGTGTCTCGCAGCTCTTCTAGCCTATGAAATTTCTATCTGTGCGATGTGCACTTCATCTTACTCGTGATGACTCCAACCCTTATCGCATCGACGCGCCTCGGACCGCACGTAACTCCCTCCTACGCTATATCGTCAACCGCAGCGCACCGTAGCTTCTCTACTGGTGCGATATCGCCTCCCTGCGATATCCTATTACTGCGGCTCCGCGTACTTAGTGCTACTCGCTCCGACTTACGGGGCTCAAAATACAAGGCTGCTTACCTCTGCGACTCTTAACTATAAGAACTGAACATAGATAGACCCTTATACAAAGTTCTTAAGGATTTCAACTTGCAGTTATTTCTATAGTGTTGTAACTGAATAGCGCATACATACATTAATTGTAAGCAAGGTTCATGTAATAACTGATACATGCAACAAATAAACACAACACATAAATCAATCACATAACACCCAATTTTAATATGGTTCACCTCTAGGATGGAAGTTACGTCCACAGAACTGTGTTTCTATTATAGCTCAGGGGAAGGTAAACATAGTTCTACTGCACCGCATATGCAGCTCGAGATCTTCTGGGTAACTCCGCACACATCCTGGAGCCCTTCTCTCTTAGATCTCTTCTCTTCTATATATTGCACCTCTTACAATATACTCTTCCCTCTCTGTCGATCCCTACGGATCGTTACATGCATGCTCAATGAGCCAGCTACTGGTTACAGTAAGATAACTATAGCTAATAACAGAACCAGATCTTGGCTCCTATACAACTGACCAACTATTGTCTAACCTTGTACAATTGTCCAACCCTATACAATTGTCCAACCAACCCTTTACAATACAAAAATACATCCCTTTATAGGCGGCCCGAAGGTCTCGCCATTACAACACTGTGGGCCTGTCCCAACAGTAACCCAAAACCCTAACTAGTGACAGTCGACATATCTGTACTTGAGGTAGCCGCTTTCCGTCACACCACAGCTCTCTGCGGTCTTCCATGTTTCCCGGCAATGATCATGGGTACTGTGCACCGCTTCGCTGTTTCTGTCCTTCGTCTTCAATTACTCGGCCTCGTTGCTCCTTTTCCTTTATGAGGGTAGCTGAGCCCTCCTGTCTTCGCCGCTGCCTTCAATGCAGTGGGTGAGCTCTCTCTTCTCGGCCGCTCAGGTACTGTCGTCTTCCTTGACTTTTCTATCCTAACAGTCACAGTTTTCGGCTCTGCTCTGCAGCTAGAACCATGCTACGGCGTCGTAGCTCTACCTTATCTCCTCTCCGCCAAAACTGTCTATCCGCTAAACTGGAAGATTCTTCTGTAGCTGCGGGACCCTGCTCCAACAGTCCCCTAACACTTACTTGTGGCTCACCCTCGAGCCACTACCAGCGGGCTTCTCCTGTTGTAGCTTCGCCTTGGCTTCCTGCGAAGTCCGTTGAAACTTGTCCCGAAGTCCTGCGACTTTGTTCTGCATCGCTGCGACACTCTCGTGTCTGTATCAGCCATCCCAGTGATCTGAGCGATTCTTAAACTGGGAAGAATATACTCCATGGGCATAACAGCCTCCTGTCCATACACCAAACTGAAAGGTGTATGTCCTGTAAGTTTATTACATGTAGTCCTATACGCCCATAATACAGCGTTAACTTTGAGGTCCCAATCATTCCTTTAGCTGTTGCAGATCGTTGTGAGCACGTTTTCTAAAATCTTGTTAAAGGCCTCCACCGTACCATTAGCCTGTGGGTGGTAGGGAGTGCTCTTATGGTGCTGAATCTGAAATTCTTCCGTCAAGGCCTCAATAGTGTGATTTAAGAAGTGTGTACCTTGATCGCTCATCAAAACTACTAGGCATACGAATCTACTGATGATGTTTTCAAAAAAAAACTGTGCGGCTGTAGAAGCATCACAATTTCTTACTGCTTTGGCCTTTGCCCACCTGGTGAGGTACTCTGTTCCAGTGATGATATATTTTGCACCAGTGCGTTTTCCTGGTGGGTTGATAGGACCCACAAAGTCTATAGCCCACTTGTCAAATGCACGCAGCGTAACCTGCGGTCGTAGTGGCATTTCATCTTGTCGCGATGGTTTTCCTACCCTCTAGCAGATATCGCAGCATCTGCAAAAGTCCTTAGTGTCCTTGTGCAACGTAGGCCACCATAATCCTACAGCTAGGATTTTCTACGCAGTCGGCTTTCCTGCGAAATGAGATCCTGCGGTTCCTAAATGTGCCTCTCTGATGATAGCGTCTTTTTCATGCGGCATCACACATCTACACAGGACTTCATTTGGACCTAACTTGTATAACTGTCCTGCGATCAGGGTGAATTCTGTTGCTTTAACAACCAACTGCTTCTTTTGCTGCTTAGTAAACTCGTCAGGTGCTAATCCTGTAGTGAGAAAGTGAATGATATCAGTGTAGTAGTCGTATGTGATCTGGATAGAAAACAACTGCGCATCTGGTAAATTGTCCTCTAGGTTACTTGGCTCTTCTCCTGAGTCTATCCGCGACAAATGATCAAGTCCAGTGTTCAATCTTCCTGGTTTCACAATGATTTCAAAATCATACTCCTAAAAGAGGAGTAACCATCTGCAGATTCTCCCCCCTAACACTGGCTTATTGACCAGATACTTCAATGCGGAATGGTCAGTAAACATCTTGAATGAGGCACCCAATAAGTAGTGCCTAAACTTCTGCAGCGCGTACACCATAGCTAAGCCTTCTCTTTCTGTCGTGGTGTAGTTCTTTTCTGCTGTCGATAGCTTTCTGCTGGAGTATGCGATAGGATGATCAATATCCCCTTCTCCTGGTTGTGTTAAGACAACCCCTAGTGCGATGCCAGATGCATCCACATGTACATGAAATGGCTTAGTCCAGTCTGGAAATACTAGGATGGGCGTTGTAACCATCTTCTCTTTAAGTGTGTCTAGACTCTGCTGACATTCCTCATTCCATAGGAATTTTACATCTTTCTTTAGCAGTTTCTCCATCGGTGCTGTAATCTTTGTGTAGCCCTTGATGAATTTTCTGTAGTACCCAGTATGACCAAGTACTGTCCTCAATTGCTTGACTGAGTTGGGTGCTGGAAGATTTACAATGATGGCGATCTTTGCGGGATCTACCATCAAGCCTTGTCTACAAACAATGTGACCCAACAAAATACCAAATGGCGCACAAAATATACATTTCGTCAAGTTTAGAGAAATCTGGTACTGCCTACATTTCTGTAACATCAGTCTTAAATCTCCTATGTGCTTGTCAATTAGTCCAAATACAGTCCAATCATCAAAATAAACTTCTAGGAATTTATGGATGTATTCTTTAAATACAGCAACTACTACTCTAGAAAAGATAGTTGGTGCATTCTTAAGACCAAAGGGCATTACCGTATACTGGAATGAGCCCCATTCTGTTGCAAAGGTGGTCTTGGATCGATCTTCTGGATGGATTCTGATCTGATGATAGCCTGAAAAGCCATCGGTGAAGGAATATACCTCCTGTCCTCCCACGTTGTCTAACACCTCATCAGTGAAAGGTGTCGGAAATGGATCATAAAGCAATGCATCGTTGAGTTTACGCAGGTCGACACAAATCCTGATGTCTCCTTTAGTTTTCTTTTCTTGTACGACCATGGGACTAACCCATTCGCTCTCTTCTACGGGATCAATGATGCCTGCTGCTAGCATCTTATCGATCTCATCCTTAACTTTTTCTTTATAGCGCGGATTTAATCTGTATGGACGCTGCTTAACTGGTCTAGCATCCTCTTTCAAGGGTATCCTCATTACTCCCAGGTCTCCGACTATTCCCTTCATCTCTATGAACTTGGTGGGAAATAGGTCCTGATAGTCATGTAGCAAGTCTGCAATCTGTCCGACTGTTTCATCGTTCCAATAGTCTCCAATAGAGGCAAACTTTGGTTCTGTGTCTGTGCCGATATTGATATTTTTAATCTTGATGGGATCTATGATTGCTGGAATTTCTAACTGTGGTCCCTCAACATCGGGAGTCCCTTCTGACTCTAGAATGTTGGTGTTGCGAGGATCCTCATCCTCTTCCTCTGGTTCTGCTTCAAAGTTATAGCACTCAAGCGCATCTTTTAACTGAATGGCCCACTCAAGTTGAGTCTGTACTGATAAGGTACAATCCTCAAATATCTTGATCTTTATTATATCTAGGGCCTGGTCAACACTTGGGTACTCAGATTCAAACGTGAAGGTGAGTAGAAAGCTGTCTATCATAAGTGGCCATGTAGTTGTTCCCTTGCGCAGGTCAGTCTCTGTGTACTAGTTCCTTGGAACTGTGTCCAAAGTGTGAATGAATCGGTGAACCCATTCATCCTTGGGAATGTTCGACCAATTTTGTTCACATGTCTGAATATGTGACCTGGGGTCACTTTCTCCTGTATATTTCTGCTGGAAATACTCTCTGTCGATAGAAAATATGATCACCATCAGTCTCTTAATATCATCCCATGATGCGATATTCTCTTTATGTGTATACCACCATCTTGCAGGTGTGGCTTGTACTGCAAGGTCCATAGCTGTGATCCTCTGCTCGTGAGGAATTTGTTGTTCAAACTGCTTGAGAAAGCCTTGGATATCCGTTAGACCATGAAACGATGGAATCTCATTGATCTCTGCACCAATCCATCGCAGTGACTTAGTCAAGTACGTGCATCTGCGCGCTGAGACTTCGGGAATTCTGTTCTGCCAGTTCTCTAGACCAACATCTGAATCTGATGCGCATGAGCTGTCGCATCACCAACTAATGTTCCCTTCTATGGTCGGATTGATGTAGTCGCTCTGGTTCGTAGTCATTTGATAGAGACTCTCTATGTTACGTGCCTCTTCCTCTGCTCAAATAGGTTCAATATATCTAGGACCCTGAAAAGGATCCAACGGTGCGATGACCCGGATCTGTGCATCCTCAAAGGTCATTTGTCTTCTCTTTAGGTCGATAATGGCCATGTTACCGATCACCCAATCAATGCCTAGTAGTGCTGGATATGGTCTACTATCGCCAATGATTTCTATAACTTCAAAGTCCGCAAAGCTGCGAACTCCGTCAATGTCAACTGGCACCTGCGCTAATCGACCCAGGAGTGATACCCGCTGCTGATTAGCTAATCTCAGATGGATAGGCAATCTGACTAACTTAGGGCTACCCATCTGTTTCCATGTCTGCTTAGTCAGAACATTTACGTCTGATCCTAGATCTAGGATCACCTCATCCATTTCAAATTCTCCAACCTGTGTTGTGAGTCGCATCTCTCTTCCTGTTCTTGTATGTCCCGTAATATTATGAATAGCACACTGTGTACTGCTCACGAAAGAAGATGGCTGATGCGCTAAAAACAAGAACAAACTTGTCCAAATACTTGTTGAAAACACTATTTATGAGACACATAAAGGTAGTTGGTGCATTCGTGAGACCAAATGGCACCACTATAAATTCATAGTGTCCATACCGTGTTCTAAAAGTTGTTTTTTGAATGTCTTCTTATTTGATTCTTACTCGATGGTAACTAGACCTCACGTAAATCTTTGAAAATACATTTTCCCCTCTCATTTGATAAAAAATATCATCAATTCGAGGCAATGGGTAATTGCTTTTCACTATCACTTTATTCAGCTTCCTGTAATCAATATCCTGACTATTCCATCTTTCTTTTTCACAAATAGTACTGATGCTCCCAATGGAGACGTGCTTGGGCTTATGTAATTCTTTTCCAATAACTCTTGCAATTGTATTTTCAGCTCTAATAAATATGTTGTACTCATCATGTAAGGTTCCTTGGACACTGGTGCAACTCCTAGCACAAGATCAATGGTGAAATCAGTGTCCCTCTTTGGAGGAATTATTGGTACTTCATTGGGAAATACATCCTTGACTTGTTGTAGCACATGATAGTCTTTCAACTTGGGACTTTCATTTTCTATTTTATTTAAAACATGGGCTACATACAATTGACAAACTTTCCTACAAAAATTTTTAGTTGCATAGTTGAAAAATGCCTAACATAAACTTCCTTTGGAATTCCTTTTACAACCCTTGGGTTTCCTTCATCATCAATGCACTCAAAAGTTTTGTTGTAGCATTCAAGTTTAACTCTGTCTGCTTCCAACTAGTCCCTTCCAATGAGAATATCATATCAACCAACTGGCAAAATATTCAAATTTGCATAGGAGAACAGTCTACCCATTTCTAATAGACATTTATCTACCATCTCACTAACATTTCTCTTAGTTCTTGTGGCTAGTTGGACCAACCATGATTTCTTATGCTTGGTTTTCTTAAAAGCAAAAATCTCAACAATTTTAGGACTGATATAATTGTAAGTAGATCCAAGGTCAATTAAAATAGAAACAAATTGCTTAGCAATCTTACCTTCAACCTCAATCATGGTTGATTGATGATCTGCTTGGAGGTCTTCTAAGGCATCATAGATTCTAGGGATTGTCCTTGCCACTTGACCCATAGTTTAAACTTCTTGAATGTTATTGACTTGCTTTGTACTCCCATTCTGATTTGGATAGTTTCTAATAAAATGGTCCTCTCTACATCCCTAATATTGAACTGGCTCTCTTGGCTTGTCTCCCATGATTCTAGTTTTCTTTGTCATAACTTGTGGTGGCTTCCTTGGTTGATTTCTGAAATGAGGAGGCTTGAACCCCTTCTTTATTTGGATATCTGGCTTGATTTTTCTTTGATCATAACAATACTTGTCCTTCCTTATGGTCTCATCTATAGTTTGAGGCTCATCAAACTCGATTCTATCTTTGTAGGACTAAGGAAACCCTCTTAGAAAACGTTGGGTTTTTACCTTATCATCTTTGATATATTTGAGATGTCTCAGCAACTCCAAAAAATTATTTGTATATTCCTCCATAGTCATTTGGCGCAATTTCAGCTGATGGAATTCTTTAATTTTTCCATCATAGTACCTATCATAGAGGTACTTTTGCTTGAAGTATTTTTTGAATTGATTCCACACAATCTTCCTTTCATTGATCTTCTTCACTTTCCTAAGGTGATCCCACCATATAGATTCCCTTCTATTCAAATTGAATATGGCCACTCTTGCTTTCATATTTCCTGAGTACTCTTGAACTTCGGAATACTTTCTCATCTTAAGTAGCTACGCCTCATCTTCTTGACCAAATTTTATCTCACCATTAAATGTAGGAGTTTTAGCCTTCCTAAATTCTCCATGCAAATTTTCCTTGGAATACCCTCTTCTTTCTATGAGATGAATATCTTGATCCTTCAATGGAATTTGAGTTAGATGAATCACCAAAAGACAAATCTAGAGTGTATGACCTGCCTCTAGAAATCCTTCTTCACCTATGGGACCTCTTGTGAGAATGTCTCCTTGAGCTACTTCCACTCTTTTCCTGATTTTCTAAGTGATTCCCAAAGTTAATTTTCCTTTGGATGTCTTTCAATATTTAAAGTATAGTTGCACTCGACCTATTTTGTTCTTCTTGAGCTCTAAGAAGCCTTTCATTGTCTGCTCTACAACTTTGTAGTTCCACCCTCATTATCCTCATAGTTTCTTCAATGTTTGGGGGAGTTTCTTGGTTTCTCCTTCTATTTGATTTTGTCTCTTCATTTTCAACCTTTATGTTTTCTCCCATGGAGTTTGTCTCATCTTCATAAGGATCCTATACATCAACCTTAATGATGACCTTCTTAGCCTAGCCAAGACCCAAGATTTCCCAAATCTACTATACTCAATGTTGACCCTTAACAGTTACTAATATAACTTTGAATCTAGAAAAGTGTTCATATAAATACATTTGTTAGATTTATAACATCCTTATAAAATCAAAAATCAAACTTTCATACATTTTGGAAAATATCCATATGAACAATTTCTTCAATTATGGCCATCAACACTTTTCTTATCAAAACATGGAAATATTTAAATCATCTTGTTTAGAATTTGAATATGCACAATTATTCCCCTTTGGATAATATTTCTAACTACTGTAAGTATGCTCAATCCTTATTTATGACCACAAAATTACAACCTTGCAAAATTGTCAAATTTTCCCAATTTCTAATATTTTTCCTGTGGGTGCATTTAACCCCAAAGGCCAAATTCAGAAATCTACATAATATCCTCTATGGAGAATTAAAATAATTTCTCTATTTTCTTAGACAATAAATATGATGAGGATTACTTAGAAATCTTCCTCTCTTTGATCTGATGTTCCAGTCACCTGCTATAGGATTTTGGAATTTCCTACTTATGTCCTTTTCAACTTTCTTTAGAATTTAAAATTTTCAGTTTTAGAGCATCAATTCTCATTCCAAAGTATAACAAATTTTATGTTATTCCAATTTTTGTGATTAAACTACAAACCTATATTTATTGATTTTAAAAAAAAAAATGGGGATTAAGTGCGCTTATCACCTTGCGAGGGTCGAGGGCAAGGCCCTCATTTTTTTGTTTTTGCAAATAATCCGATTTCGCGTAGTCTAGAGCATAAGAAAAATGTCATTTTTTGTTGACCTATAAAGGGTGTTGACATGGTGTGAAACATGTCTGTTGGTGTGGCCAAGTCACCCTCCATCGACTATCGATTTGTAATACCGCTTGACCACAAGCATTAGCGGTTTTCCTAATGCCGAAATTGGTATAACTCCTTGTGAGGAAAGTGGTTTTTATAAAGTTCCTTACAAAGGAGTTGTTAATCAAAATGTTGGCGCGTGCCCCGAAATTTTCTTCCCAACTCCTTTCTCGCCCAAATTAACCCATGCGCACATCAATGAAGAGTTACGAGTCACGGCCATTAATCTCCCATAATATACAGCGATCAGATATCTGCCTAACTACCATTACCCACCATGCATGTTTCGAGGGAGTTGTGGCCCATGACCGTTGATCTACCCTATCATACAACAATAATATCTCCACCCGCCTAATGTTAACCATCGCACAAGTTGTTGAGGAGCTATGAACTATGACCATCGATCTTCTCTATTGCTCAAATATCGGATCTTCATATGCATCTGCACTTCATCTAAGACCATAATATATGTGTGGGTCCGATGTGGTAGGTCCCCATTATACCTTCCACCCACATGGCTCCTCCATGCCACCCGTCTACGTGGCATGGGTGGGCCCACCTTAAAATTACCAATATCTTTTATTTATTTCAAAATTAAATAAAATTTAAATTGCATTAAGAGGGTTAATATAAAATTATGCCTAGACCCGTATTAGTCTTAGCAAACTTGGCTTCCATAGAACCAATTCCACTACAGATCTACAAATTTTAAATTTTTCCTCAACTATTATGTCCCTTCCACTAGTAAACCACATATCTAACCTACAGCCTTGTTATAATATCATTTAAGGATAAAAACCATTTTCGCAAGGCATTTCATCTACAGAAAAAATTTCTGCCTATATGTGTGCATTCTAGCCCATACAACTTCAATGTTACAACTAGAAGCTCTGATACCACTCTATAACGCCCCCATCCCTCAAGTCGACTCTTAAGAGAGGACATTCACTGATTCGGGATCTCAAAATTTCACCCCATAGCCATAATTATCAATTTACAACATCTAAATGCATGTGCATATACATAATAAAATACACAATGGAAATAACTCAATTCCACACACACACACACAACATGTAAATTTCATGCATAATTATCACATGCATATAAATAAAAATCATTGCACATCAAATAAAAAAGAGTACTTATCTTTAAAGAAAGAAGATCCAACCAACTGGTTGTGTAAGAGTGGTTTTCCACCCAATTGTAAGCACTCTATCCAACATATACTCTTTTAGCTGAGAGGCCACCCCCAAGTTGCGCTATGAGGACATCGGGGTTAAAGAGACACCTACATGCTTCTCTCTCTCATCCCACAACCCATTCTTCTCTTTATGCTTAGCCACAAGCTCAACCAAAGCTCTACATGGATGTCACTAAGCCTCATAGCCATGACACTCCTTCCAACTTCCCCACACAACACAAGGAAGGCGTTTCCCTTCACTGATCCATAGCTCCCTCATGAAATCCAACTCTTACATTGCTTACCAGTGTCTATAGTAGGATTCCAAACTGTTGTATGCTATTGGAGAACCTCCTGCAGCTAATTCATGGCTTCTCAAGCATCCAAAAGTAGCAGAACTCAAAGGGTAAGGTCCCTAGCGTTCCCAACCTCTATGCTCACCAACATCCATCAATATTCCCTTCCAAAATTCATTTATGTCTCTAAATTTGAATTTATGGGTTAAACATAATCTAGTAATGGACATGAACAACAATAGGAAACTCTACGTAGTGTAGAAACATGCACAAGAGAATGATAGAATGAGTGTTGACTCCAAGGAGAATAAGATAAGGGTGAAAAGACAATTGGTGTAGCTTCTGACCATAGAATAAAATGATTCCTAGCAGCTGACAAAACTGTCACAACCCCCATGCTTCAATAACTACGTGAACTAACTTTTCCCACCAACATGTAATATGCATTCAATGATTGGGTTAATATTCAAAAGGAATTAATTGTCTCATTTAAATCACATGGAATATTTTTGGTGAGTTATAAGGTTGACAATTGGCAGCATAGGATTTAATTTCCCCATATGCCTCCTTTCCTCTTCCCTTCTAGTGGAATCATAGCCACTCTAGGGATCTTTACATATCCATCTTGGATTGATTTATTAATTTCCAACATAATATTTACATACATTTCAAATTGGCATGATAAGCCAATCATATGGTCCAAATAAAAATATATACATCATACATGCCTAGCCATTCACTAGTCGGGCCTTGGCCTTGAGCTCCGCATTAGGAATCCATAATAGCATAATTACATCATTTACATATTTTTTATTAAATACATTCCAAGTCAAAACTAGAGATATTACACATTCTCATGGTACACGGATTGACCCTATAGGAAGTAGTGTTGGTAGGTAACATTTTTAGATGATACAATGCAAAACACTCTTTGATATTTCAGATGCAAAATATTTGTATTTCAGTCATTCGTTATATGCATGAATTATTTATCCTGGTATGAGGATGGTAATCAATCACTATTAAATGTGATCCCAACACATAAACAATCAAATACAGAGTTTGGTTTCAAGGTTGCATAGAAGGAATGAATGTATAGAACCCATATGGGTCAAGCTACCAGGTTCTCATTGGAATTTTGGCTTGATTGCATTATCACGGCCAATAGTGATTCTTTGGGAAACTTGGAAGCTATGGATGAAAGAAGCTTAAAAGATATCCATAAATCTATAGGTATATTATGCATAGATATGAACCCAGTAGATTGTCTTCCACAAGAGATGGAAATCAGGGTTTGTAAATAGATCTACACTAGTATTTGCAGTATGTATGGATATGTTGTAAATTATTCCATTAGATATAATCATGTTAATAAAAATAGTATGGTAAAGGAGGAACGGAAGAATTTTTATCCATTGAATATTTATGGGAAGAGAGAAGAGGGCGTGGCCACATGCGAAGAGGTTTTTGTCCAATCATCTTCAAAGAAAATGATCGAGAATGTAATCTTGGGGAACTCTTAGCAATGAGGATGGATTTCAAGGGTCCCATAGGAAGGATTATGTCATGAAAACGATATACAATTTTGAATACAATTAATCATGGTTTTCCAAGAAAGCTAAGATCATAATGCCTTTAGGCAACACAAATGATTCAAAGGTCAATTAGGATCATGGAGACCCAATTTGAGTGTCGATGACATTTAAAAAGGTAAGCCCTCAAATTCTACTCCTCACGTATTTCCCATCAATTATGTAAGTGTTATGGATCCCTTAGAAAGCGAAAAGTAAGGGATTTTGGATAATTTTGTATGTGGGAATCCCTTGATTATGTCACCCTATTCTAGACTTGTATTAGAAATATATACAATCTCTAGTTTGTGTGGCCCTAGTGAGAAGTTTAGTCATTGTATCCTTAGTGATATGTCAGAATCCATACCATCCTCATAGAGATGGAATTTAAATGTCTCCAAGAAGAGGTATCATCTAAGGTCGTTGAATCCTTTATAAATTAATTCTATAGGGAGCATGGTAGTCAAATATTTAGGGCTTGGTTCTAACCAGTTCATTAGCCATACACCAATTGAAGCTTATTTCTATCATTTTCTGAAGAAAAATCAAAGAAGTAGATATTGAAAGGTAAACAAAATACCATTTCTAGGGTGATTATAGTAGGGGAAACCCTGTCCTTTAACATGAGAGGGTTAAGGGATCCCCATTAAAAAGCGTCACGAAAAGTATGGAAAATGTTCATAACCCAAATTTATTGCTAATGGAGGAAATTATGATCGATTGGAAGAGGGTTAGAGATTTACAATATACCCTTATAAAATATCAATATTTTCTTGGTTATGATGCTGTAGGTAAATTTGGTGGCTTCATGACAAGCTAACGTCATTCTTTCACATTGCAAACTACAAATATTATTTCATTTGGAATTCAACTAGAAATTTTTTCACATTATTTGGGAATTCCCTTCTTGTTGGTTAATACTTACATCTCTTGTGACAAAAGACATGTTTTTTAGAATATTTTATTTGCATTAAGCTTTGGAAACGGTGTTTAGAGTTGGAGGTGATTTCAAATTTTATTGAGATATGGTGAGCAATCTAGTCTTCAATGTGAATCAAAGTAATTGTAACATGAATACAACCAGGACTAATAAACCTTTTCACGTGTAATTTAAACATCGACATAAATTATATTGCATCCATTATTCACATAGTAAAATCAAATCCACATATGCTACGGAAATCAACTTTACAACACTAAACAATTCAAATTTACAACACTAAAATAAATCATATTTACGCCACCAATTAAATTAGATTTATGACACCAATATATAGCCAATTAAACCTACATAATGTCAGATCTGTATTTTCTATCTATGGCCACATGACCCACCTAAAACCAGATCTACTGGTTGTCATAAAACAAAAACAAAATAACATCTACTAGTTGCAATATCACATAACCAAATCTGTTCTACGAGCTACCAATTTAACACTACCAAATCAACCATATAACATAGGAATAAAATCAAATATGTAGAATATAATAACAGAGATAAACTCAGCCTCCACGGGTACATATGCAACAATAAACACAAAAAATAACTGCCAAATAGAATTCTTATCTCCGAATAGTGCAACTAGCTTCAACAAGACAACGTTCCACCCAACCATAGATATGCCATTCTCATCAATCTCTCAGCATGATAGTCACCCCCGATATAATTCCATGGATCCATCGGATAAGGGTCTCTCAAAATAACAGTGTTCGCTCAACCTCAATCCAGCAAACATTACCACATAAAAACAATTGTATCTTAGTCAAATGGAAACCTTTATATATGAAATAAAAACTGTTCTTTACTAGAAATGTCACTTCGGACGCAATGGCACATGTCTCATGACCCAAAAAATCTTAGAAGTAGTAGAAACATACCATATTATTACGCCATCCTCAACTCAAATAGAGAATACAATACATTTCCCTCACAGGAAACTCAGGCCATACATCACGAGAAAGTACAATCCATTTCTGTCATAAGAAACTTAGGCCATACATCTCAAGAAAGCACAATAAATTTCCATCACATGAAACTCAAGCCACACCGCCTGAGAAAGCGCAATACCTTCCCTCACCACTTACTTTCTCTACATCAACAATACCTGGTGCAATGGGATTCCCCTCACTACACAATCCATCAAGACATCACCATCCACCTTCAGGATTCACATGAATAGATCATAGACAAATAATGGTCTTGAGGTATTTATGTGTTCAATAGAAAATCTAACCAATCTTCACATTGGAATAAATCATTGTTTAATCACCCTCATTGGTCTTTAAGTTCCTTTGCAAAACAAAAATCGTATGTTAGCTGTGTGCAAGAAAGGACAATTTCAATCTATCCACAGGCTAGCTTAGGTTCATTGGCAAGCAACTCAAATTCACTGAGCCTTTTTCCAAATCACTGGATGACCATTCGAGTTCTCATGAGAGCAACTTGAATCTACCAAATCTAACTCAAATTTACCCAAAAATCACTCCCATGTACTAGAGACAACTCAAATTCATCAAGACTAACTCAAATTCCCTTAAAACCCTCCCATGCACTAGAGACAACTCGAACTCATCAAGAGTGACTTGAATTCCCCTAAAATCACTCCCATGCATTGAAGGCAACTCAAATTGACCAAGAATGACTTGAACTACCCTAAAATAACTCATATGCACTGAAGACAACCCGAATTGACCCAAAATTACTCTAATTAACTGAAGACGAATCAAATTAACCCAAAATTATCTAATTAACTGAAGACAACTCGAATTGACCCAAAATCATTCTCATTTATTGAAGACAACTCAAATTAGTGTGGGGTTTACAAAAATAAAGTGCATAGTTGACAAAGTAGTAAAATAGGGCACATAAGACATGGGCGGTAAGAGAGTGGGTCCCATTGACATTAAATAAGGAATGTTCTCATCAAGTGAGTGTGCATGGGTGCATGAAAAGCATCAAATAAGTGTAATAGGATCTCCCTAGTCCAATAAAATAGGAGATGTAGAGAAATGTTACGCAGAGCAACAACTCCTAACCCCAACCCCCTCACATGTGGAATATAAGACCCCTCGATCACATTAGTTGTCCATGTTGAGCTATTTATTTAATTAAGAACAAAAAAATAAACTAATAATAATAATGTCCATAGTCCATAGTCCTGGCACTTACTGTCACAATAATAAAAAGAATAACCACATCACATATGTATGGGGATTACCATCAGGGCATTACAGTACCCCAAGTTATGGCTTATGTAAGTTGCATGTCTTTTTTGGGACAAAACTCACTATTGTAGGTTTAGGTTTTGTATTTTGTTTTTAAATGGTGCTAAACTAGGGTAGGGAACCCAATTATGGTGTGGGTATAAATGGTATCTTATCAATTGGTTCTATTCAAGGTGATTGAGATAAGGAGTGTTATCTCCCATCCAGGGTCGATTCCCACCAACAATCTATTGAGACGTTAACGAGTGTATTGTTTTATTAGCATTAATCCTTCAAGAATATAGTTTACCTTCGGTACCGTCCTAAAATTGAGGGGAATTTCCTAGTGGGTTTCCTTGGAATATGTGTTTCAATATAAGAAAGTTCATATGGTATTTTTTCCAATGGTTTGCTCATTTTTTATCCCTGTCACCAAGAACAACCTTTTGTAAAATCATGGTTAGTTTTGGTACAACACACTAGCTGTTGATATTCATGGATTAAAATATTTTGTAGTTCAACATAATAGAAAAGTCACTTTCCTTTGATGTATGCTTCTCAAGATGTATTCAAAGACATATCCTATGCTTCACTTCTTTCCTAGATGACCATGCTATGGCTTTCCCAAGCTTCTTATCATATTTTAGGTGATGGGTGTCTATGGCTTTCATATCATATATTCGAGGTTTAAAAACAAGACTTGGAAACATAAAATCAATATCATTGGTTGTATATGTCAATTAACCATCATGATGTTTTTGACAATACCTCATTTCCTCCATTTCGCCTCCAAATGATTGAGTTATAGCTGAAAAGAGCTAAGGTATTGATGACCCCAATGTTAGACTAACCACAACATAGTGTCAACAAGGACATGTTTTCCTAGATTAAAAACAATTATAATACTTGAATCAAATTAAAAACTCTAGGTCGGTGGTTTAAAATCACTCTTTGATATGTTTCCATTGACCTATCATGTGCATCATTTTGTCTTTGTATTTCCCAAATCCGTCCTTCAGAAGTACAAAGTAGATTGGCCTAAACCATCACAAAATTGATGAGGTGTGGTCATAAAGTGTGGTGTGTGGATGTTTTTTTAGAAAATTCAAATTAAAAATTAAAAATTAATTTGTTAGCAAAATGAGATGGTGGAATTTGAACCCTATACCTCATGATCCTTTTGCTCTTAAATTGTTTCCACTAGACCCTCACACACCCCCCTTGCCTCTTTAGATCTTATTGGGTTTTGTGTTGGTTTGAAGCATTCACAACCAAATATCTAGTTATGAAAGGGGGGATTCAAGTCCCCCTTGGACCTCCTAGCCATGTTGTCCCCACCTTCATGTTCATCTTCCTTCCCTAACTCCCTTCCTTTTGTCTTTTCCCATTTCCCCTCTCACCCCTTTTTTCCCTTCCTTCTTATGTTTTCTATAAGGGACATACCCTATGGGGAATGATGGATCAATCTTAAGAGCTCCACCCTTTTCCCCCTTTTTTCATGATAAAACCCTAGAAGCGGAGCCATGCCACATCCATATAAATATCCCATCCCTATTCTAGCTTCATTTTCCCTCTCGAAAACCCTTATCATGCTTCATCCCATCTCTTCCCTTCTCTATAATGTCAATTCCCAGTCCCCTCCTCCATTAACTAGAACTTATTCCCTATTGGAAACTCTATTCCATGGTCTTGAGTACTCCCTTACATGCAATCCCCCTCCTATTGTGTCGTGTTCTCCCTCTCATAGGATATGTTATCCATACCCCAACCTCATTTCATTGTCATCCTCATTGTCCACCAGTTTAGGGTAGCAACGTCCCATTCCCTTTTCTTCTTACAATGATAATTGTTCATGTTGGTGCCTCTTCCCTCCACCATCAGTGATTACCCCCATATTACCACTCTCTAATTAGAGTATAATGTGTGGCCTTGCCACCACCTAAGTACCATAAATAACTACCTCCCTTAGGCCAAAATGCTTCAGAAAAATAATTGTTGACCATTTTTTCTAAAATTAATATGTGTGAGTGTGTGTATTTAATATATGTGTAAATTAGGTCTAGCCTTGAAGGTTGTGAGAATGAGCATTATACTACCCATCTAGGTTCAATTTCCACAAGTTACATGTTGATATCTTAATGAGCATATTATTGTAATGGCCTTAAATACGGTGTTGACAAATCTTGGATGTTTTAAGGAATTTGATTTACATTGGGTACCAAAGAGATGAGTTACCCAATAAATCCTTAAAGGATATGAGATCATTCTCCAACTACCCTAATACATTCAATAATCATTTCACATGTCCTCAACAATGACTATATTACCTTTATATATATCCACTCACTACACATTGGGCCCCTTCATTTAGGCCAACCTATTACATATATATTTAGCCCTATATATGCCCCCATTGGGGTCATACTCATACATTGAACCCCATATATGTCTCCCTTAGGGTCATATCATATACATTAAACCCCATATATTCCCCTCTTGTGTCGTATCACATCATGTTAACCAATATCAGTCTTGCGAACTCTAATTAGACCAAAGAAAGACATCTTGGCTTCTAATATCATAATCTTGATCCCAACGCTTGAATAAATTTCTCATGTTAAGATAATTAAAGTGTCGATCATTTATCATTTAAGAAATATAACATAATGTATATATGATTGTTGGATTTGAATTCCAAACCTTTGGAATTTAAATCGAAACATACATATTTCTTCCCTCCGTGTATCCCACATTAGGCTCACAAATTCGCAGGTTGAGATTTTTTGGGAGCATGCTACTCATGGAAGCTATACCCAGAACACTGGATATCATCAACTCTGTGTCATTTCTTTCCAAGCTGATCCTCAATGGTGGAAACCCAGGTTTTGTAAAATTAAATGTCCTCTTAAGGCGAAAGTTTTCATGTGGTGCACCATATCTAATAGAATCTCAACTTGGGATAGAATGCAGAAAAGATCCCTGGAAGGTCTTGGCTGGTGCACTCTGTGCAAAAATAATGAAGAAAACGCCAAACATATTTTCCTCAATAGCTCTTTCATTTCACAGGTCTGGTCGCATTCGTAAACCCTGCTAAATATCAGATTTGAATGGATTGTACAATCCCTCGAAGATGTGTGGAAAACTTGGTCCTCCTCTTCACTTTTAGCACACATTAAATCTCTTCCCCTTCTCCATATCTGGGGAATCTTGCTAGCTCAAAATGTTGCAATATTTCAGGAAAAAGCCTCTTCTCTCGAAGTCATTGCTAAACATGGCCTCAACATTTTATCCTATTTCCCTCAAACCAAAGATGCGTCGGTAGTAAGGATCTTCACAGAAGAATAGATTGACAAATCATTTCCCTGGGAATTTTTTGATGTGGCCTCTCAAGACCACAAATGTCGGGGTGGCACCCTTTTCGTTCTTAATCGAAATCACCACTTTCGTATTCAAATGGGCCTAGGGGTCAGAACCAACAATTTTGCAAAGCTCGTGGCTCTGAAACTCCTTTTATGCTTTGCTTTGGAAAAAGATTGTAGCAGGATACAAATATTCAGGGATTCACTAGTGATTATTAACAGGGTGAATAAATTCCAAAGATGCAGAAACCTTACTCTTAGTACACTCTTTGAAGAAGTTATCAGACTTATGACAAACTTCGACCACATTACTTGTCGCCATGTTTACAGGGAAAGGAACTATGTTGCAGATCGCCTATCTAAAGAAGGATTGACATTGGAGCATGGAACTTGGAAATTTTTGGAAACAAGGGATGTGGAAGTATATGAGTTCTACCACAGGTCGTTTATCAATTTGCATTATTTTGACAACACCTCATTAACAATCAACCATTTCAATTGAAGATGCGGATATCTGGTCAAATATTACAGTTTTCCTCTCCAGTTTTATTTGATAAGAGCATGATGACGAACTACAGGCAGGTTTTATGAAGCTACAGGTTTTTTTGTCTTGGATAAAACAGGGAAACATATCTTTGTTTAGCTCCTTCGCTGACTTACATGCAATTTTTGTGAAGCTACGGGTTCTTGTGACTTGGATAAAATGGGGAATGTTTAGATCTCTTGTTTTTTTTGGAACTATTACATCATGACAGCAGTATGCAAGGCATACACAATATGTACTGACACTTCCTTTTGATAAATAAAACTCAAGGCTTTTTTCTTCGGAAAAAAAAATTGATTATTGGATTTGAACTCAAGTCATTAATATTGTGATACATCATTTCAATGCTTAGATTATATTTTGGTTTCTTTTAATGTGTTTCATATGCAACACAATTCAATTAAAAACATAATCAATGCATCTAACATATACATAATAGAAAATGAACATAATCAAGTTAAGTAAATAATTATTATCCCTTTATATAAAAATGATAATATATAATGATAAATTATAGATACACCATAAGCTTGTTGGCCTTATCCAATTCCATTTAAGTATGAAAAATCTCAAATTTAAGTATGAAAAATATCAAATTTCTCCTTGCAACTTCTAGTTATTGCCAAAGTCAAGCCACAAATATCCTTGTTAGTCATAATCATCAACGAGAGTAAGTTATAATGCATAGAGATTATTCATATTATTATTGTTGGTTAAAATATAATTTATTGAACCTAACCAATTCAAAGTCTAAGTCCATCTCAATTAGATTAAAGGTGGAGGATGTGTCAATTCAATTTATAACAAGGTGTAGCAGCAATGTTGCGTATTCCCTGCTTTTAGGATTGTAAAACGTAGAGCAACTTGTAGTTCTGCTTGGAATCTGGGTCAATTGTCCTTTACGACTTGTTAAAGAAACCCAATATAAATGTAAATGTATCTTGGTCAAAGCTCGAATGTATTTATTAAATATTTATTTAAAATATTTAATAAATACCCATTGTTAAATCTGTTATTTTTTATGTTTTTTTGTCATGGAGTAAGATTTATGGTTGCATTGCTAGATCTTTGTTATTTTTTATGTTTTTTTGCATGGAGTAAAATTTAGGAGTAAGCTAGCTATGGAGCAATCCTCCCTCATTGGACGGAGGAGGAGCAAAGTTAACGTTGACTTTGCTCCTCCTCCGTCCGATGGAGAGAGGATTGCTCTATAGCTACACTCCTAAAATTTATAGTTACATTGCTAGATCTGCTATTTTTTAATCGACACTTGGTGTTCAGAATGATATTTCCAAATTAGAAACAAATTAAAAATAGAATCATTAAAACTTATGTATGTAATATAGTGTTTATTTAAATATTGTTGGTTTTTATTGGATCACTGGATACTTACACATCAACTGTGTCGCTCAAATCTGAGTAGACGGATAGAAAATAAACAAACATAATATGTAAGACCATGTCCATAAAGAAACAACGTATAATGAACATCATTTCTACGTTCTACCATGGATTTCTCCAGTGGAAATATTATGGAAATACTAATTCTAAGATGAAAATATATATATATATATATTTTCCTAAAATCGACCGCTAGCACAAGTAATAGTTTTTTTTCTTTGGAATGAAAACGCCTTTTGAGGAATGGAATCTTGTGGGAGGAGCAACGTACACATTTGGTAAGCAAATCGTAGAATCAAATATTCTCTTTTACAAATATTTTACAAATCCTGCCGTGACACTACATTGTCATCCTGTTTGAAGAATCGATTATTTGTTCCTCCCATTATCCTGTGAAATCCTCCAACATACTTCGAATTTTATTTCAAATTCATCCATTTCTGCTGGCGATTCTTTCCCAGAGTGACAAGGACATTGTGTGGGAGTAGGTGTTTCCGGGACCGCATTTGACGGAAATTCTTTATAGATTGGGAACCAATATGGTCGAACGACTGATTTTACTGTTATGGATAATTTTACTATCATATGCATACCAGTAAAATCAATATTGAGGCAGCTTGTGATCAGGAAGCTAGATCTAGTTTGGGTAAACGCACTTTCATGAGGTAAAACAGTTTTTTCATATCCTTCAATCCAAAAAAACAGATGACATCTATGTTGAAATTGATATTTGATAGAATGATGCAGCTTTTATGTTATTCTCATGAAGTATATGGTTTATTACTTGCATATTTAAACAACAAAATGGCCATGGAAATAAGAGCTCTTGTTATACCCTGCAAAACTCTTTGATATATTAGACTCCAGCGAGTATAAAAATGCAGTTGTAAGTTGAAAGAAACAAACTGTAGTCTAAACTGGTGTAGCAATGTTTATTGTAAAAGCTTTCAACTGTTGTTGTAAAAAGGAAACTATTAATTGAAGGTAGTGTATTGGAAAATTGTTGAAGAAACTAATTCAAATCCAACAATTGACAGCCCCAAATCAAGAAGCCGAACGTCGTGACATGGAGAGGATGGTAAATATTCTCTCTCTGGGAAACGTTAGGTTTATTGGGGATCTTTTCAATCAGAAAATGATCACTGATCAAATAATTCATCTTTGTATTCGGCACCTGCTAGGTGATTATGCAAAGGTTCCTCTGGATGAAGAAAATGTGGAGGCTCTTTGCCTGCATTTTAATACTGTTGGAAACAACTTGAAGAAAAACCGAAGTCCCATACCTTCATCGATTCTTACTTCGTCCTGTTGGAGAAGATAAGTAATAGCCGACACACTACATCTAAAATCTAAAATGAGATTCATGGTTGGAAAAATTCTTGAGTTGCGTGGTGATAATGCTTCATTAATGAGGTATACTAGAGTTTGGGATTGGTTTTTGTTTGTTGGAGGATGTGAGAGATTCTCTCCACCTCTCCCTTCAATAAAGGAATTAATTGGATATGACTCTAGTTATATATATATGTATGTGTATTGTATTGTGTTTAAAGAATAATAATAATAGCTTGAGTTCTTTATGTGTTGAATCATGGTTGCTCTTCCACTTTCTAAGTTGGTATGAGAGCCTCACTGGGATTAATTCTGTCACGGGGCTGCCTAGGGTTATGTGAGATGGTGAATCAATGACCTGTACATAGGAAAGTGTTGAATTTCTAAATTTTCTGTGTGATATTATATGTTTTAGTGTGGAATAATTATTTGTTGTGTAGGAGAGAAATTGCCATCGTTGCCAAGAGGAGATATGTTTGTGTGGAGAATCCATCTTCTGCGTTACTGTAGAAAGCTGCCATTTCCTTGAAGATTTGTTTCCCGAAAGAAGGAGGGGGGCGCTTTCAGGTTACAGAGTCGTGTTTCCTTGCATAGCTCTAGAAACAGACCCGGATTGAGGCCAAATGAGCTACGGAAGCAAAAGAAAGTTGTCTGCGCAATCAAATTCTAAGGCGTGAAGGAGAGATGTGGCATCGCTGAAAGGAGCTGCGTGTACTTTTGGCAAAACAAGTTTGATTCGATCTGTATATTGGTGGAGTTCTAAGTTATAATTTGGTGATTTATCTTCTACGGCGCCATGTGAAGGAGGAGCCTACACAAAGAACAAAGCTTCCGGTACATCCAAATCCTGACAATGATAGAGAATCACGAGGGTCATCTCTCAAACTATTCTAAAAATGGGGGTGGTGTGTTTAATAACATGTGTACGTGTGTTAATGTTTAAAGTTTTTATGTAAGTGTTTATGTAAAATAGGAACTATTGTATCTTGATATAAGCTAGCAGCCTCGGTTTCAAGAACAATTGTTCTTACTGGAAGTCACCTTGTATAATTAAATGTTGAGGACATTCCGTATCCAAACTTCTCTTCTAGATACTGACGGATAGCCGAAAGCAGAAATCCGAAATATGGAGGCATGTTCATAGAATGCATCAATAATTGACATATTTTCTCATGGAATCCTCGGTGAGTCGAGTTTGTCAATATTGTCTATTGTACAAGTTTATGAATGATGGTCTGAAGAATTTACATTTTAAATGAGTTGAATGATAAGCTCGAAGATGAGGATGAGAAAGAGCGCAGTCCATAGGCATTAGAGTGAGTGTAGAAGCTGATGAAGACCATGCCAGACAAAGTTAAAGTATTGTATGTCATGTAATTCTGATTTCATTATTGTAAGATTTTTAATGTAAGCATTAAAGGGGGGTGTTAGAGATAATGTTTCATTAATGAGGTATACTAGAGTTTGGGGATTGGTTTTGGTTTGTTGGAGGATGTTGAGAGATTCTCTCAACCTCTCCCTCCAATAAAAGAATTAGTTGGATCTGACTCTAGCTATATGTGTGTGTGTGTGTGTGTGTTTAAAGAATAATAATAATAGCATGAGTTCTTTATGTGTTGAATCATGGTTTCTCTTCCACTTTTCAATCAGAAAATGCTCACTGATCAAATAATTCATATTTGTATCAGGCACCTACTAGGTGATTATGCAAAGGTTCCTCCGGATGAAGAAAATGTGGAGGCTCTTTGCCTACTTTTCAATACTATTGGAAAACACCTTGAAGAAAACCCAAAGTCCCATAGCTTCGTCGATTCTTACTTTGTCCTATTGGAGAAGATAAGTAATAGCCGACACACTAGATCTAAAATGAGATTCATGGCTAGAAAATTTCTTGAGATGCGTGGTAATAAATGGGACCCTATCTGAGAAGCGATAAAACCCAGAACCATAACTGAGATCCATTCAGAAGCTGAAGAAAAGCTAGGTCGAAAATCCAGAAACATGTGTTTGGGTGGTGGGAACAGTTATAATATTAGATGTTATGGAGCAGCATTCGAGGGATCAAGGCAAAGGATGTCAAGGACCAAGCGAGCACAGAAAAAAGAGCAAGCCCAAGAAATAGAAGCACAGGCACAGAAGAGTGTGTGGAGACAGATGAACCACTATTTGAATAATCAAAATGAGTAAACATGAATGTAACTTGTGTTATTTCTTTACTGGAATCTGCTATAGAATAGAGCCTTGCAAGACATCCTAGAAGTTGGATGCCTGGCAAACATACTAGTTACTTCTGTTGTATTCGATGGATTGAGCATAACACATTATAAAAAAATTGATAATTGGAAAACATGCTACTTATATTAGATGGATTGAGCATCACATAAAGATTAGGAAAAAAAGAAGCAGATTGTCCAACAATACACAAAAGAAAGCCATAAAGAAACTTTATGGAGATAATGGTTACTTCTCATTCAATTGATGGCACGTACAACCTTTTTAAAACAAGGTTGGATGCATGGCATATTGGAAAGATCGACCTTGCCCATCTACCACCTACCCTATACATGCATGCAAACAAACACGTGTTGAACCATGCAAACAACCATGCTCCAAGGTTCAGCGAACAGATGTCAGAGTTGTGAGTTCATAGAATGAAGAGAAGAGATGTTAAGGCTGTCAGTTGTGGGCACTGGGGACCGTAGTTGAAAATGAAAAGTAGATATCGCAATAAGAGGGTGTCTATAAAATACTTCGGAAAATTACTTAATTTTTCTGAATAAAAAGTATAACATAAAAAACTGTGATTGATTAGCACGAATGTCAAGACCTGCTTGAATACAATATTCCCTGCTTGAAGAGAATAATAAGAAGAGACTACCATTGGGCATCCATTAACTTGATTATATTAAAAAAATATATAAAAAGTCTTAATAAATATCATGGAGACCCTAACTCATAAAGAGTCACAATAAATATCATGGAGACCCTTACTATATCTATAGGTTAGGATAAATGCCTACTGCAATATCAATTCGTTGCTTTCAACATTTTCTTATATATTTAGCTTTTCATGTTATAATTTCATCATGCATATATACATTTGGATCTATTGGTATTTGATAATTTAATAAACATATTTTATATGGTATAACACCACGAGAATGGATATAAGACCTCAATATTAATTATTTTCTTTCAACTTTTTTTTTTTCAGAAATAAAAACAGACAACTTTGTATTATAAAAGTTGTTTCATTAAATACATATCAAACAGAGCTCCAAAATTCTTCTTAGTCCAAAAATTACAGCAGGGAAAAAACTAGGAATCGCAGACAACCTAACTCAAACTATGAGAAAACACAAACAGTCTTTGCAAAAAAAGTGCATATCCAATCCAGCAAATACGATAATCGATGCCTCAAATAAAAGTTTTTCCATTATCTCTAGAAATATTCAGACTTCAGAAAACATTAACTAGGAAAAACAAACTTGGCCAAATATGATGACCGAGCCATCTACATGAAGAGAGAATTGTATTCTGCCATCCATAGCTCCCAGCTCCAGCTTTGAGAGCTCACTAGCCATCTTGTTTAGTTCTTTGTAGATGTGATTAAAAGACAACCACGAAAACTCTTTCATCAGCAATTTGGTGTTTTCAAGCCAATGATTGAGTTTCAATGACATCACGTGGGCCTTTTTCAGTGCCCAATTTATAATGACTTGAGATTCACCCAAGACCTGCAACTGTTCTAAACCCTGAGCATTGGCACAAAATCGAAGACTCTATATTCCAATTACTTCAGCTCTTGTATTTATTCCCACTCCATCTTTAAGTCGGCCTTTGATGTACCTATCTTTTCCAAATAGGATAACAAAACCAACTCCACATGTCCCATCCGTAGCTGTGCCATCAAAGAACCCCACTGGGTTAACCTGCAAAAGGGAAGGGAAAGAGCAATATCGTGGTTTTCTTACCACTGTTTCTTTATTCCATTCATGAAAAAAGGCTAAAATCTTCAAATATATCAAATCAGATTTCTGAAGGACATTTGAGAATAAGGAAGCATTCCTAGCATTCCAAATCTCCCATATAACGAAAAAAGGAGAGGTGACTGAAATGATATTTCTTCCTATGCCAAACTTGGAGATTGTCAAGCACATAATTACCATTCCAACATTGCTGCAACTTGAAATGGTTCTTAAGCAACATCCATATCTTTAGAAAAAATGAACAGTCACCAAACAAATGTGAAACCATATCTAGATTTAGCAAACATAAGGGGCACCTTCCAGGACCCACAAAACCTCTGCTCTGGAACACTTCCCAGGTCAAGATATTATTTTTAAGCAAAGCCAAGAAAAGAGCTTTACCTTCAGTGGCATGGCTCCCTTCCAAATCCAATTCATCCACCACTCATCCTCAAACTTGGAAAGCTCGAAAACAATGGCATGGTATGCAAATTTTGCAGACACCTATCCTTCTCGAGTATTGTACACCCAAACCAGTCTATCCGAAACATCTGAAAGGAAAACATTCCCTTGATTTAGAGCGAGTGTATACCTGTCCCATTTTTCTGCAAATATGCAAGACAATCCCAACTTTTTCTTATATATTTAGCTTTTCATGGCATAATTTCATCATGCATCTCTACATTGGACATTTTAGTATTTGATAACTTCATAAACATATTTTATATATTGTAACACCATGCTAATGGATAACAGACCTCGTGCTCACCATAACTCCGTCAAAGAAATGATATTCCATAGTATAATGGTTTCACACCAAAGTGATAAGGTTATTTTTGCATAAAAGTTATATTCCTTCATGGATGTGGTATTCCATCATGTAATGGTTTCACACCAAAGTGATAAGGTTATAATTTCATAAAATTTATCTTCATGGATGGATGTGAATGTACATGTTAATAACAAGAGATTTTATCTGGATGGAATTATGTATATGAGTTAGTGGGGATGTGAATGTACATGTTAATAACAAGAGATTTTATTCGGATGGAATTAGGTATATGAGTTAGTGGGGATGAAGCACGGAAAATTTTCAGGAATTATCTTTTTTTTTCTACCTAATTTAAGTGTTCAGTAGTACTAGGAGTATGTCTTCCAACTAGGAGGCTTAGTACCAATCCAGCTAAAAAGAGGTGGGAATTTACAGTTTTATTAACTTTTTGCAATTATGGTGAAAGTTTTCTCTCCACTTGGGAATACCAAGCCACATAGTCTCCCATATGGAGATCCAACAAATATTTTGTCGTATGCAGGTGTCAGTAATGATGGGATAGCCAGTACTCCTAGAGAGAATATTTGTATTGGGACATTTTACATAGAGTTTGGACAAACCCTAGCTCAAAGGTGGTATATTTTGGTTCAGTGTTTAAGTGATTGAACTCGGTGACAAACAGTCTGTGTGTGAGATTTTTTGAATTGAAATTAGGGGACCATCCTTTGAATATTCATGTGTCGGTTGACAACATCTCTAGGAGGGTTTCCTTACACAAGGAGTAACCTTTTGTTCCTAAGATGACATTGTTTGGAGAAAAGGTGACTTGTCATTAAAGGATTAAGCTTGAAAAGGTTAGGAAAAATAGAGCTCGTTGTGTCATGGGAAAAGATATCATGTTTGATATGGTTTAGGCTCTTTCTTCGCATGCCTTAATAGGAAAAATTGAATAAATCAAGTTATGTAGGTCAAAAATATTGGAGTGGATTACACAGGTATGGAATTTGGTCATTAACTATGTGCCTACGGTTGCCATGTCGGTCAACGGGTGGATTTATTTTAACTTCCTCTCGAAGGAGAGTCTTGAAACCATCCTTTCTATGTTTTGGGTTATTGGACAAGAGTCTCTGGTACTTTATAAATGGCATTCCACTTTCGACCCTTGGAAAGAAAAAATAAAGAAGAGGCACTTATGGGTAATGTTGTCAGGTTTTCCCCTACATTGCAGGAATTATAAGGCTTTTATGCAGGTTGTGAATTCTATAGGATGCTTCATCTTGATAGAAGAATCCACTCTTATGTCCCACGATCGGAGAATGCCTAAGATTTTGGTAGAAATGGATGTTGTTGAGGGTTTACTGAAGCAAGTTGAGATTCGATGGGATGAGGGGTGTTTCATCCAATGTTTAGACTATTGTAGAGTCCCATTTTCATCGTTTTCAATGTCATAGAACTGGACATTTTCGACATGATTGTGATTGGGATTCCATGAAAGACAGTGGTGATCTCTCGGACTTGAAATCTTCTCAAGGGGACTCAAGTGGCTCAGAATTCCTTCTAAATTTCCTTATTCCTCTTGACGCGGAATTGATTGCTTCCTTTATGGGTAAATTTCGGAGTTCCATTCCATTGCTTTTAAAAAAAAATTCAGTTCATGAAATTCTTGGAGAAATGAAGCTCTCTTCCCCTCTATTACGGAATATAGATGATGTGTCCTTCGATAGAAATCCTCTCCCTTTGATCCATGTTTGACCGGTTGACGAAGGCACCCAGATTAATGATCTAGGGGCTCAGTCTCCTCCTATGATCGTCCCAGATCGTGATGCTTTGATTAAAGATGGTGACCAGATTAATGCATTTAGGACTCTGCCCCCTCCTGTGGATGACTCAAATAATCCTAGTGAAATGGTTTTGCCTACATCCCTGCCAGAAGGTGTTAAGGAAATTATCCCTTATTTTGTATTTTCCCAGCTTCGCATTGAGATTTCTTCCTCTCCCATTAATAATCAACATGGATCTAGTCATACCTCTTCCCCAACTACTGTGAATTGTAACTTCCATGGTTCTTTGTCAGGTAATTCTAGAAATCTGCTTATGACCTTTTCTGAATTAGCAGACGATAAATTTGATAGTCTCACAATAGGATCCATTAGACATGCTAATGTAACCTCTAGGGAAAAAAACCCAAAAAAACTTTTAAAAAATGGATGAAAATTTGCATAGAAGACAAAAATGCATTAACCCTAAAGTTTCTTCCATGTATTTGGTGTCTTCTGCTTTGAACTTTAATTCTCCCTCCCTTAATTCCTTTGGGCACTTAGAAAAAATATGCCCCGGGAACATGGTTCTTAATGCATTTGTTTCCTTTTATTAATTGAGGGATTGATAGTTCTCCCAAAAGAATTGTCATGAAGAGTCTATTGAATTCTTCATGTCTGGTTGTGGTGTTATTACAAGAAACAATGACTTCTTCAAAAAAATATTGTGTTTCATTTTTATTTTAAATAAGGCCTTCTTGGAAATGTTTCAGTATTGATGCATGTCGATTGTTGGGGAGTTTGATGGTATCCTAGAACCCCTCTGTTGCAAATATCAGGCCTTATGCTATGGTTACAGGACTAGTAGTTGAAGGAAGGTTAAAATGCTTTGATAAGAGGCTAAGGGTTTTAAATATCTATGGGCCATATCATCGAAGAAAAGAGTTTTGGGATTTTGTCGTGGCTTATGGAATTCTTCATGATTCGTCCTTAATTGTTGCTGGAGATTTACAATTGACTATGTCAGTGGATAAGGTTTGTGGTGCTAGTAAGATCATTGATCCCTTAACATCCTATTTGAGAGGAATTTTTAATTCTATTGGATTAATTGATGTATTTCCTAATGATTTAGTCTCTACTTGGTCTAATGGGTGTACATGAAAAGTCGGTGTGGCAAAGAGCTTGATAGGTTTCTTATGGAAAGAAGTTTGGGATATTATATTGGCAGATTTCAGACTTGGGCTTCTGCTTCAAGGATGTTGGATTAATTGATGTCTTTCCTAATGGTTTAGTCTCTACTTGGTCTAATGGGCGTACATGAAAAGTCGGTGTGGCAAAGAGCTTGATAGGTTTCTTATGGAAAGAAGTTTGGGAGATTATATTGGCAAATTTCAGACTTAGGCTTCTACTTCAAGGCCTTTGGACCATAAGGCAATTTTTCTTCAATTGGACTTGAACTATTCCTGTTCTTCCTATACTTTCAAATTTAACAGAACATGGTTGGAGGAAGTAGAATTCTCTGAGCAAGTAAGATAGAAATGGCCTTCAAATTATATTGATCTCTCTTTATCTATGATGTACAGGCTAGTTAAAAAACTCAAGCTGCTATTTTTTTTTGCTACTGGGAACTAGCGAGGAAAAATATTTGTGAGGTTTTTCTCTCTAAGAAATTTTTTGAATTTTCCAAGACTTGATCTACAAGGTTCTCGGCCTGGTTCTGTTGCTTGTGGTATATGGACTCCTTCCAGCTCCACAATCTTGGCTAACTTAGTTTATTGGAGTCTGGTGTTGCATTCCATCATATCTAGGATCTTGTCTACATCCTGGTGCTCCCTGCATGATCGTTGCTCCTCCACGCTGAGTTCTAGGTTCATTTTACTTGCAAGTCTAAGGATCTCCGGAGCATTCAGTATTTGTTGCCCGTACTTCTGTGGGATTTTCCTATCTGGTGCCCCAGCTGCGAGCCAGTCATCTGGCCTCTTTTCTGTAGATCATGAGGTTCCTTGGTTCTCTGCTTTGGGTGGCTCATTCGGATCCCTAAAGTTGATTGTTCTACTTCCTTGTAGACCACTATTCTTTGTGAGATCCTAGGCTATGTTTTCAGTTCTGTTGGTCCATTCTTGCAGGTATTTTGTTTGTCCCTCTTTTCTTGATTTGGTAAGTTGAGCCTCCTCTCTAATGGATGTTGGTGGGGACCCTCCTCCTCCTCTTCCACCTGAGTTGGATGCATTCAAACATCTGGTTGCTACCTGTAGCAAGAGGAAAGGGGGTCCACAAAGATTTGTGAAGAAGGTTGATATCCCCTCTGTTGAACTTCCCGTTGATTGGATCTATGGAACGGCTTTAAATCTTGTTGAGCATGGGCTTATTAGGCAATTTACAAGCCTCTGGCCTTCTCTGAAGGATATTGATTGTTGGGTCCAGATAAATTGGAGGCCATTAGTATCTGAAGGAATCTGAGATCACTTTGTAGGTAGAGGATATTACGTCTTTATGTTTTATTCAACTACAGATCATGACCTCATTTTTCAAAATGGACCATATTTCATGGGCCCTCAGGGTCTCTATCTGAACAAGTTGACCTCTAATTTTGATCCTACCCAAGATGTTTCGTCCACATTTCATGTCTGGGTAAGGCTCCCTCACTTACCTTTACACTCCTAGAACTCAGATTCTCTGGAATCCATTGGGAACAAGCTTGGAAAATACATAGATAGGGAAGAAAGGAAAGACCAATATTCATGTGCCAGAATATGCGTTGAATTTGATTTGAATATTGGATTGCCAAAGGCAATCAAGCTAATAGTAGTCGAATGGTCTTACATTCAGGGGATGGAGTACGAGAAAATTTCGTTCAAGTGTTGGTTATGCCATGGTTATGGACACTTTTCCTGAAATTGCAATAAAAAATCAGGAAAGGACCTTGAAAAAGAGAAAGATGATCAATGGACTCAAGTTCCGAAATCAAGAAACTCTAATCAGGACACTAGAAAGAAAGGTAAAGAAGGACAGATTTTGAAAGGAGACTTTGATGTTGGGAAGACTGTCATAGCAGATCCCAAAGCATCCTCCAATAATTTTGTTGTCTTAAGTTCTCTTGAAGTCCCTATTCTTGAAGAGGGTGAACTGCAACAATTCGAAGGGAAGGATGATGACCCTGAATTTAATATAGGATCTATGGAACAAGATGGAGCAGTTAACTCGAAACTACCTAGTGTAGGTGAATCCCTACAGGAAGATCATTCCTCTCCAAATAGAGCTAAGTCTCCTCCTTCTTATGTAGAAATAACTAAAAAGAAGCTGACTAATATCTCTGGCTCCTCTAATGAAGATTCCATTGAACAACTTTCTAAAAAGACAGGCAGGAAGACTCAAAAGGAGGCTCGAGAAGAAGAGGCTGACATACTAAAGATGCAGGGAAGTCAATCTACCATTGAAATGTCATTTGGTAGAAGCAAGAAGACTCAACCAACTAAGGGATTCATAACTCCCTCCCTCTTGGGTAAATAATGCAGACCGTCTCTTGGAATTGCAGGGGGTTGGGGAACCCAATCAAAGCAGAAGCAGTCAAATATTTATTGAAAATGGTTTCTAATGACATCCTCTTTCTCCAAGAGACTAAGATTGAGGAGGAATCTCTTCTCCTCTTAAGTAAAACTAAATGTAAATTGAATGTTTTCAAAGTTGTCCGTGCGAGAGGCACCTCTAGGGGTCTTGCAACTCTCTAGTGTGATGAAGAATTTCAGCTAAATCATTGGTTTGTCACCCATCACTGGATTTTTACTGATCTCTATCATATATCCAGTAAGATCTCCTTGGCCCTGTTTAATCTTTATGTTCCAGTTAATTTCATCGAAAAAAAAAGAATGTTGGAAAACACTTTCAGACTACATAGAAACCAACTCTCGTTCAAATATAATAGTCGCGGGAGATCTCAACATATCTTTATCTCCGAATGAGAAAAAAAGGTTGCGTCTGTGGCAAGGACCATTTCCAAGACACGGTGGAGGATTTGATCCAAGTCTGCGATATGAATGATTGTAAGCCCAAAAAAAGATGATACACTTGGTCAAATAACAGAGTGGGTTCTGCTAACATTGCAGCTCATCTCGACAGGGTTCTCGTCCGTAGTTCATTGATGGATGGGAATTACATTATCACTTCTAACATTCTACCCATACTCTCTTTAGATCACCATCCCATATCTTTGAATTTTGAAAAAGAAGATGATCTCGATCCAATCCCATTCCGCTTTAGTCCCCTCTAGATTGAGAGAGACGAATAATGGGACATTATGACTCAAGCTTGGTCTCAATACGTGGTTGAATCCCCCTATTTCATTTGGGAACATAAATTAAAGAACACCAAATTTGCTTGGAAAAACTGGGGAAAAAAACCACTTAATACTCCTACTCACACCAGGCAAGAGAGAGTGCTCGAGCTATCAGATATCCAATTAAGAATGGAAGAAAGTGTAATCACCAAATCTTAGCTATCCCTGGAACATTTTGCTCAATCTAAAACTTTTCTATCTTCCCGCCAGGAGGAGGAATATCTTTGAATGAAGTCTCGAAGTCTCTGGTTGCAAGCGGGGGAATAAAAACACTGCCTACTTCCATCTGCAATGCAGAGCTACATTGACTAGAAATCATATTTCAGAAATCTCCATTGGGGAGGAGAGAATTATTAAAGGTAAAGACCAACTAAAAAAGGCTTCAAGTATGCACTTTCAGTTTTTGTTTCAGGAGGATGGTCTCTCTGATCGTGTTGTGTCTGCAGAATTTTTGGAGAATGCTCCTTTTCTTGTTAGTTCAGAGGATAATGATGATCTAATGAAACCTTACACTGAACAATAAATTTTGGATGTCATTTGGGAAATGGAGTGGCATAAACCCCTTGGGTCGGATGGGTTTTCCTTTCATTTATATAGAGTCTGTTGGACCATCATCAAACCAGATCTGATCTGCATGGTGGCAGCCTTCCAAAAAAATCTAAAGTGGTAGGGTGCACTAATTATACATTTCTTGCTCTTATTCCAAAGGAAGTCAATCCTTCTTCTTTTGACAGATTCTGTCCTATTTCATTGTGTAATGCCTCTTATAGGATCCTAGCCAAACTTCTAGCCAACAGACTCAAGCTCTTGTTAGGTAATTTCATCTCTCCTCTTCAAGGGGTTTTGTAAAAGGCAGGCACTTAGTTGATAATGTAATTCAAGTCCAAGAAGCCCTCCATTCAAGATTCCAAAGGAAGGAGAAAGGAATGATAATCAAGTTAGATATGAAGAATGCCTTTGATTGAGTAAATCTCCCCTTTCTCTATCAAGTCCCTCTTTCTTTTGGATTTAGCCCAGAGTTTGTGAATTTCATCAAAGCTTGCACAGATAGGCCTTGGCTTGTGCCCCTCGTCAATGGCATACCTTCAGAATTTTTTCGAGCTTCAAGAGGTATTCGCCAAGGATGTCTGATGTCACTCTTTTTATACATCTTGATGGCAGAAAACTTTCAACTAAAAAGGAAGCTAGTTACAGTCCAGGCATCAAGATAGCTAGGGGTGTGGACCCAATAAACCATGCCCTCTTTGAGGATGATTCTCTCCTGCTAGGAGGGACCTCAATGAATATTGCTTGTGCCTTCAATGAAATTCTTCAAAACTACTGTCTTATTTTAGGAGCCTTGATCAATGAAAAAAAAGTGTTGTTTATGGTTGGAATGTAGAACAGTCGACAATTCTTCGAATTGCAAACTCCTTGGGTTTCCCTGGTTTTGTTAAATGGGAGAATATTAAATATTTGGGGTTTCCTTTAACTCTTGGATCAAGCCCTCCTTCTCTCTAGCTCGAAGTAATAGTGAAGTTAAAATCCAAAATCGCTTCATTGGGTGGTCAGTGGTTAACCAAAGCTAGAAAATTGGTTCTGATAAAGGCAGTACTTTTAGCTCTCCCCATCTTCCAATCCTCTTTGTTGCTTGCCCCTAAGTCTATTTAGTCTCATATTTCCAAGATTTTGTGAGATTTTCTCTGGAATGGCGGCAAAGTAAACCAAAATAAGATGCATCTGGTAAGTTGGGATATTCTTAAAAGACCTATTTCAGAAGGTGGATTACAAATCTGTGACCCTGATGTTATAGCTGATTTTACCACACATGGTTGATCACATATTTATGGCCTTCCTTGTCCCTCTACAGACTCTTTAGACCCCCATGGACTTATATTATCCTTTAATATTCCAAGATCATCCCTAAAAAACCCTTGTTTATTGTTGTACATGACTTTTAAACCCATACTCGCTTGTATACGCAACTTTTGACCTCAAACCCGTGTACCTAGGGATGTGTGCATAAGTCCAAATATTTTTGGAGTTTTCCTCATATGAAGCCGAATATGCTAACTCTTGGCCTTCCATATGCCTTGAGAACGCTTGGATTCAACCCTCCATTACCCTTTTGGAGTGCTACATAAGGAACCCCTTGGATACATTGAAGGGGAGGAATTGAAGAGCAAAGAAACTATAGTCCATTGTTTCCTCAGTTTTCTTATACTTGAGTGTGCATCCCTTTGTCCCTTTGGAGCACTTTGTATTCTTCCCAAGATTGCCTTTGTCTTGTGAACTTGCTATCAAGATATGGAGGGTTGAGGTGGTGGAGGCCCAGGTGGAGGACTTAGTTTCTCTGGTTCATAGACATGCCGACAAAGATTGTCACTCTTGTAATCTCTAATTTTATTCATAGAACTATCTTTTCCTATCCAATGATGTGTATTTGAATATGAATAATGTATCCTTGGATGTATTTAATTGCTTATACATTTTTGAATATATATGCTAGAGTAGGTCTAACACATTATTATAGAGCATGCTTGTTTTTTTTTATGTTGTTGAGAGCGAATTGCTAATGCAAGTGTGAATTGGAAAATATCAATGGGGACCTACTTCAACCATCCGGAACAAGGTATGATTTGCTATCCCTTAGTGTTAGATGTTTGGTTTCTCTTGCATATTGGGAAATATTGATTTTTGGTGTCAAGTTGTCTGTTGTGGTACCCCCAAAGCCATAGGAAGTTTCTCTCCGTAACAGAATTGGTGACTCCACTAGGGAGGTTCCTAGTTCTTTCTCATTGGGGTTTTTGGTATTCAATGTACTTGAATTGCTCTTGATTCCTTTGTTTCTGTGTCGGGTCTAGGTGCATGTTTTCCCAGTAGGGTCCTGAAGAAGTAAGTTTGGACTTAGCTTGTCTATTTGCCCTATTTTTCTTCCTTTTCCTTCCTGTTCGCAGGTTTTGCATTCACAGTCACATATACACGTGGGTTTTTCTTACACAATCGCATATGTACGCCCTTTTATTGAGAATAGTCACGTATGCTTTGATTTTGAGCCTTCGTTGGAGGATTAAGTGTTGTTGGGTGAGTTCTGATGATTGTTGAGTCTTCTTGGATGCTTCTGGTGTTTGTATACACCCTCTGTTTCTGACCAGAGACTTTTAATTTATTTTTTAAGCTTTTTTCTTGTCATCCATTTATCCATTTTTTCATTTGAGTTTAGTGCATTAGGTCTCTTTTATCTTGGTGCCTTGCTTGGCTGTTGTTTGCGAGTGGTTGCAGGGTCTGGGGGTTGTAGAGTCATTTGTTGCTTTCATATCTCATTTATTGCAAAAAATGCAAAAATACTTTTGCTTTTGCATACTTATGCATCTCTTGCATTTTACATTGGCACGGTACTTGCATTAGGTTTACTTACTGTTGTTATAGTTAGATTTTCATATAGGAATGATTGCACTTACATTTGAAGGAAAAATCTTGCACCTCATGTACTTCCATACTCAGTTCTTCATTCTACACATTGCACTTGGCATCGCTTGTTAGGTTTGCATATTTACTTCACTGCTGAGTCATAACTTCATTAGTTGCATGACCATTTCCCTTTGAGTAATCACAGCCAACTAAAATCAACGCTTAATGAAATGAATTACACTCTTTTCTTTTATAGGGTGCATCAACAATAATAGGTTTTAGGGTCTTGGAATAGTTCATTGTGAGTTAATTCTCCAAGACAACTAAACAAAACAAGTAGGTGTCTGTCCAGGTGAGAGTGTGAAACCCTTGATATAATTAGTGTTTCTCAGGACGCTCCTCTTACATGGGAGTTAAGCACGATGGATTGCATGTGATTGTGATTGGGATGACCCCTGGTCACTTTCTATGAGCACCGAAGATATTTCCAGGATTGTATTCGTATCTAGGGGCCTTTGATGTATTGATTGGTGCACCCTTGGGGTACCAGTTGTGATTTCAGGCTTCAATATTTGCTAACCTGCCCATACGGTTGATCCCGCCAACGAATGTCCTCCTGAGAATTGGTTATATTGAGGTGACCTTAGTTTCCTTACTTAGGTTATCGAGGCGGTATTTGCAAAGGTTATTCTGCAAGTGTCCTGGCCAGGTAGGGGTCGAACAGCACAGTCGCTATATGTGTTGAAGCTGAGGGCCACTATAATTGGTTACAAACCTCCGCTTGTTGTGTATGGGAGTCTCAAGCCTCTCCTAGGCGAGACATACCTGCTTCATTCAGGAGCTCACTTATCCTACCCTTGGTTTGCTTGTGATTTGGATTTAGATGTTATTAGGTGTATTCTTTGTGCACACTAGATTGCTTAGGGTTGCGTAGCTAGATTAAGTCCTTTTTTTTGTTGAGTCATTGTGGATTCGGGTGTGGCACCTCGTCGTTCTTATTGTTTAGTAGGGCTTCCGCCTTCTACATCTACTCCTCCTTTGGGAGAGAGAACAAAACATTCCGGGCGGACTTATTCTCACTTTGATTCACACACCATGGACGACCATGAGTCTGAGATTTCGAAGCAGCCCACTTCACATTGCCCCTTGTGGGAGGTTGAGCCTCCGAGCACATATGGGACTCTGTTAGGGTTTGGCCACCATGTGGTTGGGCTATCACATGATTATTTATCACAATACACATACCATGCACACACACATCATCGGTATTGGCTTCTGAGTGATGAGACTCACCATGCACCCATCAGCACTAACACTATTAGGTATGGCATGCCTAATGTTCCCGAGACCGGTCTGGCAACACATGTCGAGCCGGGTGTTGACCCTAGTACTGCGCCTGGGGTAACTTACATCCCTCTTTGTGAGAATATATTTGCTAGCACTCGTCACATTACACCTTCCATCCTTGCGGTGGAGGTTCCTTCACACACACATCCTAGGCCTGGCACTAGTGTTACTATTCGGGGACTAGAACCTAGACATTCTAATATTGGGGGCACCGGTTATATTCCTTCTCATATTCCATCTTCTTCGACACCAGTCCCTTCAAATGATTTTTTAACAACGCATCCTCTTCCTAACTCTAGTGGGCCTTCTAGCCAGAGTTCTGCTACTATCCATGTTTGTTCTACTTCTGCTAACATCGTAATGTTACAGGGTTATGTGTCTCCTTATGTTTGATCAGGACATATACCTTCCTATGGACCATCTTATAGACCTTCCCATGGACCATCTCATGGTCCAGTTTATGGAACCTCTTATGGACCTTCTTACGAACAAACCTACACACCTTATAGGTCCTAGTATCAACCCGCGTATCAGTCACCTAATTATGGATTTGTATCACCCTAGCCTCAAGGTACTCCAAATCACAATCCTTACATGCAACCCTATATGGGTCAAATGGGAGGAGGTTATTATCCCAATGTCCAAGGCCATGGTGTATATATAAATCATCCTTATGTGAACCAGTCCTATTAGGAAGCATGGAACCAACTGGCTCAACCTAGGCTCCCTTTCCTTGCAACTTTGAATTACCTGATCTGTCGAGATTGAAAAATGATCTTGTATCTCATAACCCGACATGGCTTCCAGTTCCTACCAAACTTCCTTTGGACATTCCAAAATTCGAAGGCAAGTCTGGTGAATATTTTGGTGAGCACGTCATGACCTTCCATCTTTGCTGCTCTTCGAACTCCTTGAATGATGATTTTGTTCCTTTCAGACTATTTCAACACACCCTCACGGGTCCTACCGCGAAATGGTATATAGAGTTACCTGGCGGGACATATTATTCGTTCCATGACCTTGCTATGCCTTTTCTTAACCACTTCTAGCTACTCATGCGTTATGACGTCGGTACCGAACTCTTGTTGACATTTCGGCAACACAAAGCCACACAGATTTCAGATCATATTCAAGAGTGGCATAGATGGAAGAGGATGATTAAATCCTTTATAGCACCAGAGTTTCTTCTAGAGTGGTTCCTCAAGTCGTTGTTACCCTATATCGCGAAGGATGTTTCCACATCTAGAGTGCAAAATGAGGACAAAGCTATTTTTAGGGCCCAGCAGTTGGACTTGATTTATGCTCAGTTTGGGCTCCTTTATGAGATCATATCGAATGCTCCAAGCTCCAATTTTGATCCCTAGTTTAAACCTGGGCCACATGCCGATGGTATTGTTCGCTCCGCAAGTACCACACCCACAAATTCGGTTACGAAACAAGTGAGCCAGTTATCACTTAACCAGTCTACGTCGGGAAAAGCTATGACTTCGTCCTTCCTACCCAGCTGGCGGATGTACTTTCAATGCAATTGTCGAACCCAAAAGGTAACCAACAACCTAGAAGGAATAAAAAGAAAGGAAAAAATAAGCGAAAGGGTGGGAATAAAAATGATAATGAAACTAATGACAAGAACAATAACAATAATAATGTTGGGGGGGGCAAGAAGCCTAAGCGGAAGGTAAAATTTCCTTGCAAATTATGTAAGGATGATCACCTTACTCACTTGTGGCCTCGTATTGAAGATGCCTCAAAGTTCATAACACAAGGCCCAGTTGTGTTCACAAATCCTTTATCGAATAATCAAAATATGAACTCGAGGACCATTGATCCTGGTAATGCGTCTAGTGGAACTCAAAACCCACTGGATGTTGCTAGTGGTCATAGTTGTATCAACATTATGAAAGCTACGAGTGTTGTGACGTGTGCGAAAGATTATGGTACATCGCAACCAGATCTTGGGAAAGAACCTACTCCACCTAAGAGCCCTTTGTGAATTGAAAATCCTATGGATAAACCTGAAGTTCTGCCTCGCATTCCTAAAATATTCCTAAAGCGCTCGGGGCACAATTCTAATGCTCGAGCCGCCTATAACTATTCAATTGTCGAGGATTTGGTCCAAACTCCTTGTGCGATGTTCGCATTAGAAGTACTTCAGACTTTTCCTTCGCAGAGAAAGGCCTTGGTGTCTGCTCTTGGGGTGGGTGATGATAGCTCTTCTTCCATGATCAAATTCGAAACTCATGGAATCCAGCCTCGCTTTCCTTACTATGTGTCTCATCTGATTCACGTAGAGTGTCTTAACCAGACCATCAAGAGCACTATGATTGATGAAGGCGTTGCCACTTTCATGATGTCTTTGGCTTGTTGGAAGGGCTTAGGTTCTCCCACGTTGTCTAAGTCTACGAACATGTTGACCGCTTTTGATGGAAGATCATTTCAGCTGCACGGTATACTTCTTTCCTTAGAGGTCCAATTGGGGGGGAAGACTATCGCGATTGAGGTTGAGGTGGTTGATGCACCCCTTGACTACAATCTTTTACTAGGTCGGAAATGGATGTACAATATGCAAGTTGTAGTCTCTTCCCTATTCCGAGTGGTTTGTTTTCCTTTGGATGGGAAGTTCGTTACCATTGACCAAAAATCCTTCCAAAATCTGGGTGTGAAAGCATCATCAAGAGCTTTTATCCTGATTATCTATCATTCTCAGCCGGCAACTGAGAATGTGGGTGTCGGTATGTATCCTTCTCTCATGGGAACCTTTAGTTTTCTTGCACCCGTCCTTATGATTGGGTCTAGTCTTGGTAAGGCTTCGACCTTATTGAATTCGGTCTCGTTTCACACCTCTCATTATGGAGGATCCTTGGAATCTTCCTTCACCGAGTCCTTGGAGTGATAATTCTATACCTGCTGAGATAGACATGTCGTTTCCTTCAACATTGGTGGTGTATCAAGCTAATCTTGATCATGTTGTAGAGCCTAGTCCTTCCTCTTCACGGACAAAGGAGGAGGACCCTTATGTGCTTCCTGCTTGGGCAGTGGAGTCATCTCACTCTCAAGACTACCTTGATGATGTTTTTCCGTCAGATGAAGCTATTCTTGAGGCTATGTCTGGGATAGAGCAACCTTGGGGAGAGTTGCACCATAGAGTGTGATGACTTTAGGGCGATTCTAAGCGAGAAAGTTGGTAGGCCCGTGGTCCCATTAAGCTCTCATGGTCAAAGTGCTAAAGGGAACATGGAAAACTTGTCCCCTACGATACTTATCAATATTTCACGTGTTCCTGGTAAGATTGAGAACATTTAAATTGGGGCGGATTGTTCCCCTGATGAGATTAAGGAGTACACCAAGCTTTTCAAGGAATTATGTGATGTTTTCGCTTGGTCGTACGAGGAGATGCCAGGAATAGACCCTCACATTGTCTAACACGAAATCAAAACCTATCCGGATGAAAAACGAGTTCGACAACATTTGCATCCCATGAATCCTAGGAAAGTGCCTACTATTAAAGCAGAGATAGAGAAGCCGCTCAAAGCTGGTTTCATCTATCCCATTCCCTTAACGAAGTGGGTTTCAAATCCCTTTCTGGTGGATAAGAAGTAGGGAACGATTCGAATATGCACTAATTTCCGTGATTTTAATCGAGCCTATCATAAAGATAATTTCCCTAGACCATTTACTGATCAAATTTTGGATGAGTGTGTAGGAAGTGAGGTTTTCTCCTTTATGGATAGCTTTTTTGGATATAATCAGATACAGATTAAACCCAAGGATCAACATAAGACTGCATTTATTTTTCCTTTGGTAACTTTTGCATATCGGAAGATGCCCTTCAACCTTAAAAAGGTCAGAGCTAAATTTTAATGGGCCATGACCTTTGCTTTCCATGATCTTAAAAATATTATTGAAGTGTATTTGGATGATCTAGCTGCTCACTCTCGCTTGACAGTGCGTCATCCTTATCATTTGAGATTGGTTTTTGAAAGATGTCGTCATTATCAAATTCGGTTAAATCCGCATAAGTGCATCTTTTGTGTGAAAATTGATCATTTACTAAGATTCATTGTGTCCAAGGAGGGCATTATATTCGATCCCTTAAAGGTTGAGGCAATACTTCAATTGTCTCCACCACGTAGCATTCAACATCTTCAATGTTTACAAGGTATGGCAAACTTCTTGCGAAGGTTCGTAGTCAATTTTTCCAATTTGAATAAAGGATTCATGTGTTGTTGAAGAAAGACACCCCTTTTTACTGGGATAAGCGAGCTCGTGAGTCTTTCGATGCTCTTAAGAAAGCCTTGGCATCATCCCTCATGCTTAGTCGACCAGACTATAGCTTTGATTTTTTAATTTATGTGGACGCATCTCAAGATACCTTTGGTATGGTATTGGTTGAAGAGGATGAGGAGCTCCATGAGCATGTCATATACTATCTTATCTGAAACCTTGTTGATGTGGAACTTCGTTATACCCATGTTGATAAGCTAGCCTTGGCCACCGTCCATGCAGTTCAACGTTTGAGGAATTATATCCTCCTCCGCCAAAATTTGGCCGTAGCTCACAGTAATCCATTTCAATTCATCCTCACCGGAAGGATGATTGGGGAAAAGTATAATTTTTATACACAAATCCTGTCACCATCATGTGATAAGACCTTTAACTTCCATGTTTGCCCTTAATCCCAGCACTTGGAGTGGAAACCTATTCTATTTGGCAATCTTACATGAAAAAACCCAGCACTGCGCTTTCCTTGTGGCATATGAGTGGTACCTTGCTCGCACCACCTATATCTTGTTTTCCATAAGCGGTGCCACCGCCTGTGGTTGTTTTTCCATAAGCGTTTCTTACCTAAACCGCTCTGTCATAAAAGAAGAAAAGAGGTACCCTGGGTAAAATAGGAAAAGAGAAGTTTCTTGAGGCTTTTAGATCATGAGCCTCGTGTCCTCCCTTATCCCTATCATTGTGGGTCAGTTGAGCTCGACATCCCCCACCATAGGATCTTGGAGCCACCTCATCCACAAATATCTCAACTATCCCTATCCATTCAGCCTTATAAATACAAGCTCATGTCCACAGTTGAGGGGGAGAACTATAGAGGTATTGTTATGTTGTTGGATTGACTACCTAGTCCAAATCATTGGAGAGCATAGAGAGCAAAGTTGGAGCTTATGGGGATGAGATGTCGGTTTCATGGAGATGTCTATCAACACTAAGGTAATGGTACAACGGTTCACTATCGAAGCAGCATTCCAGGTGTCTGCAACATCCAAGGAGGGTCTTCATCCTTTGTCGTTCACTCATTTGTTCTGGATCTAAACCATTCAGACCAGAGGAACAACTTCTGTCTGCAGAAGGTGATATATTCCTGGTTACAAATCTGGCGACTCCGTTGGGGAATAGTTCAAAGCTCAGTTGATCTGATCTTCCTCAGTTCTTGAACTCTTGTCCGAATCCAATCTCCATCTCCAACTCTCTTTAGTAAGATCTGCCATCTGACTTAGTGAATTTTGGTTTGAAACTTTCAGATCTAAATTATTTCGACTTTTTCTGCTCTTTTTAACTGTCAATCCATCAATTTTTTGCCTTGATCTAATCAATTTTTTACTTGATCTTTCGTTCTCCTTTGTGTTTTGGATCTATTCAAGGAATCGCTCATGCGTTGTTGGCAATAAGTGGTGCCACCGCCTGAACCCTGTTAGTAGTACGTGATGCCACCACCTAAGTCCTATTATCCAAAAGTAGTGCTGGTCCAAAACAACCCTGTCAAGACCCCTCCAGCACGGTGCCAGGTAGGCCCTGTTCCATACTTTGTATTTTGATTTTTGTGTGTTTTTGTCTTGCTTTTTAATGAAAATGAAGTGTTTTTTTGAAAAAAAATGCTCCCAAGGGGCCATGAATCGTATATTCTGTAGTTGCTTTGATTGTTATATTCCCTCTGCATTCAAAGAGATTTTATGTTTCTTGCGATGGATTTTATATTATTTTCTTTGCTTGAAGCCTCTTGCTCTTTTCTATAGATATTATTCATTGGAATTGGAAATACACATTTTGTTTTCTTGTGTATGCTTTGGCTTGTTTTCGACTTGGAATGCGTGAGTGATCCATGTTGTTTTGAGTCTTTCTTTGCTTAGGGTGATTCTTGTTTCCTTTTGCATGCTGATTTTTTCAGTGCTTGTAGGAAAGATTGGTTCTTCATTTCCTTGTCTGTTGCAAAGAGAAGTTTTAGTTTTCTCTCTCCTTTGCTTTATTCGAAATCATTGTTGAACAATTTTCTTCTTGTTTTGTGCATGATTGTTTGAAATTCTAGATCTTACTTTCATTAAGAAGAAATATTTGTTTTCAACTTTGCGTGCATTAGAGTTAGTTTTGTTTGGAAACGTTAGTGAAATCATCTTTCCATTAAGTTTTTATGCATCTTTTTCAAGCATGAAAAGATAGGAAACATTTTATTTATTTATATTAGATGTTTTCTAGATCTCTTTTTAATTTGCTTTGAAGATTGTTTGGGGTGCATTGATATTTTACTTTTCGTTTGAAAAGATAGAATTGCATTTGCATTTGGGTGTGAATTTTGGAAAGAAAAGTAAATCTGTCTCCCTCTCTTAGGTAGAATTTCATTGAAGAGAAAAATTGCATTATCATATAGATCAGTGTGCATTTTCTTTCAATTCAAGTTTTCACTCCATGGTTCCACCTAACCACACAAGATAAAATTAACGGTAGTACTAGGTTAAAACTTTTAGCAATTTGAGTGATAAGTTAGAGACGTGTTCGGCCGTCGTTAAGTGTAGGAGCTGTCATTACTCATCTGCATTACATCCCGGGACTCGCACGGTTCTTCCACGTACCGTCGATATATCGAACGGCCTTTCACGTACCCTTGAGGTGTATAGAAAGGTACTTCACGTACTCTATTGTATATAGGAAGGCCCCTTGTGAACGGTTATGCATTAGACAACACTACTACCGATTTGAGATCCCACGTACCTTATTTATATCGGGAGACCCTTTTAGGAATCCTCAAACCATCTGAGTTATCCTTTTGGCCTGTCCTATCAGGTTCCTGACTCTTATCCACTCCTTTCACATGTTTGCTTGTTGCTTTTAGTTTGAGTAGCACTTGCTTGTGCATGGTAGTTATGGGGTTATTAGAGAGTTTAGAGATGGCATCCCCATCTGGGACTACCAATCAAGAGATCCCTTTCCAAGGTGTACCTTTTGTATTCCCTCCAAGAGAAGGTATTGGTCCTCCCTTTATTGCCACTCTAAATCTTCCTGGATTAACTATAGGATTACCAGTCTGGCTATTTAATCCGGTAATTCCTGTTACACCAAATTTCTCAAATGTCACCTCTCCTTCAGGAGAGGATCGACCTCAACCTAATCCCTCTCATTTTTCGTCGGTTATTGCTTCATCCATTTCTTCTTCTTTGCTTGACCAAAGCTCTATGGTTAGTAGTCATGTGGATAAGAAGAAGAAGAAAGGGAAGGGTAAAAAGAAGAAGGATAAGAAAGAGAAAAAGCAACAATCATCTGCTCTTGATGGTGCTCATTCCAAGAGAACACTCAGAAAACCCAAGTTCCCTTGTAAGCTTTGCAAGGGGGACCACCTTCTTGAGTGTCCCGGTCTCGCCTGTGTACAAGAAGAGTGGTCTAAAAGGTCCAAACTATCTGTGTCATCAACCTTTGATCATCATGTTGATGATACTCCCTTAACCAGTGACCCATTGGTAAAAGGTAGTAAGGGTAAAGTCTTGTATCCTTGTTTGATATGCAAGGCTATGCATCATACTTTTCTTTGTCCAAGCATGGATGAACCTTCGTGTTGGTTGGAAAATATTACTGATCATCACCAGGTGATTCCAACAAGTGATAGTAAGTTATCCCTCGATTCCTCACTGGTTGACCAAGTGATCAATTCAGTTTCATCTATAATTGATCCCACTCTTCCTTCTGAGAGTGAAGAGGTCGAGTCGATGTCATCTCCACCCGATCCCACTCTTTCATCAGAGAGTGTTAAGACTGAAGTAGTCACTTTGACCAAATCGTCGTCTTGTTCTTCTCTTCCAGTAGAGAATGAACTGAAACCTGCTGAAGTTTTCATGCTTCGTTCTCATTGTTCTCGACAAGAGGAAATTTTGTCTGTTTCGACAAAACCCTCTCCAAGTAGTGAGGTTATTTCCTTTGACTGGAGTAACCTAACAGAGTCTCGTCTTCATTCAAGTGTTCCTTTCCAGATAGTTGTGAACATTACTGCTAGGTGGATACTTCACACTATTGTTGACGAAGGGGCTTCTGCTAGTATTCTATCCTCAACTGCTTGGCAAGCTTTAGGTTCTCCTCAGCTTGTGCCAGCCACCGATCAGATATTGACTTTTAATCGCAGACCTACTACACCTTTAGGGACCCTTCCTTATTTGCCTATTACATTAGGAGGGAAAATTGCCTGTATTGATGTTATGGTGGTCTAAGGTCCTTTAGATTTCAATCTGCTCCTTGGACGTGATTATGTTTACACCATGAAGGTTGTTGTGTCCACACTCTTTAGAGTTATGCATTTTCCAAATGATGGGAAGATTGTGACCATTGATCAGCTTTCTTTTGCTACACCTGACCATCGCATTACTCCTAGTAATCAAACTGCCCTGAATGTGCCGCATGTTCTTGTGATTCCTTCCCCTTCTCCTAGTTAGCTTCTTCCCATCATAGGTAAAATGGGGGGCATGGCTCTAGTCTATGGAAATCATAATGGAGCTAAGCTGCTAGCTTTTATGTAATGGGGGAAACCTACCAACCTCTGGATATCATGTTGGTTAGGAGTAGGTTTTATAGCATAGTTTACTTTTGGTTTCAAGCTCGTTAAAAAATAAAACCACTCCTTAAGCATAGTTTACCCTTTTGGTTTCAAGATTGCATAAAAATGAAACCATGTCATGAGCAAAGTTCCCATTCTGCATCAAGCTCGTTAAAGAATGAAACAGATGCCCGTGAGCATAGTTCACAATCTGTGTCAAGCTCGTTAATAAATGAAACAGATGCCTATGAGCAAAGTTCCCATTCTATGTCAAGCTCATTAAAAAATGAAATGGATCTCCTCAAGCATAGTTTACCTTTTGGTTTCAAGCTTCCATAAAAATGAAATCATTCCTGAGCATAGTTCATTTTCTATTTCAAGCTCGTTAAAAAATGAAGTAGGTTTCCGTAAGCATAGTTTACCTAGCTTGCATAAAAATGAAACCATGTTCCAAGCATAGTTACCTTCTGTTTCAAGCTTGCGTGAAAATTAAACGAAGCTTGGGGGACATGTCGAGCTCCTAGAGTCGAGTCTTCCCTTTAGTGTTAGAACTTGAACCTTCTTTTCTCCTACCTGATTCTCGTTCTTCCTACCCCCCTGGTGAACATTTTCACATTAGTAACCAGGTTTTTAGGTTGGGTATGGAAGAAGAATCGTCAAATGAAACGAAGCTTGGGGGGCATGTCAAGCTCCTAGAAACCATGCTAGGGGTAAGCTTCACTAGCAATCATGCTGGGGACAAGATTCCAACCTCTGTATACCATGTTAATGGGATTTTTTCAAGCATAGTTTACCCATTGGTTTCTAGCTTGAGTAAAAATGAAACAAATCTTCCAGCATTCTTTCAACTAATCTTCGAGCTCGTTAAAAACAGTAAGATGGTGTTGAGATTACTTTTCATTTTTCATGCTCTGGTTAAAACATGAAATTTGGTTTGAGCTTAGTTTATTACTTTTTCATGCTCTGGATTCAAACATGAAAAAGTCTAATGGAGTCTTCTTTAAAACTCTTTTCAAGCTCCTTAAATACGAAAAGATTGTCGAGCGATCTTGTCTTCTTCGCGCTCGTTAAAATATTTGAAGAGTCATCTCTCTGATGGTAAGTTATCTCTTTTTCAGTTCGGATAGACTATTTACAAAAAAGGAACACTCCAGCCAATCATGACAGGAAAAGTTCTCTAAGGTATGATTTTACACTTTTTCGGGCCTTAGGGACTAAATCTTACAGAAAAGGACCCTTTGGAGTCTTCTTCTATAGCCGTTCAGACTCTCTAAACATGAACGATACCGAGTTTTCTTTCATTGGACTTGTTAAATTAAACATTGAGAGACCTTTTTTTGGGAACGAACCCCTCCTATCTCAGGTTCGTAAAACATATGAGTTTGGACTTGTCTTTAGACGAGCTATACCGAGTGTTTGTTACCCTCTTTGAACTCATAAAACTGAAAAGAGGCACTCATCTATCATGATGGGGGAGATGGGAAGGGAATCATTTTGCAAGTAAATGGCAGTAGTTTGTCATTACCTTAACATGGCACTTGTCTACATATCATGTCAGTCAATTGGGTATTCAGCTGATCTCCGTGACGATCCACTTTCATGAGTCATGTCACTCCTTTGAGTCTTTCAAAAGAATGCATTGTCCACTGTTGCATTGTGAGTTTTTCCCATTTAGTCATGTTGCCAAGTCTTGTGTCGTGCCACCCGATGTTCAAAGGGAAGTTGAAGAAGTTTGCCTCTGTAGTCAAAATAGTCTTTTTGTCAGTACTTTTGAGTCAGTCCTATGGTTACTACATTCACATCATTCCAGAACTATGTGCCGAGTTTCATGTCATCGATGTGGGACTCATCATGGCCCTCCTTCAATGAGACTATTCTCGTCGACATCAGCTCATTATCCGGGAAATAGTCTTAGAAACAAAAACTTAGTACCTTGAGATTTGTATGCCTTAATGACAGATCCTCTCACTCTCAACATAGGTTCACATAATTGACCTTTTTATCGATAGAATCGACTGGGTGTTCGACATCAGGACATCTATTCACACTCAGTAGATTGTATTAGGGCACCTTGGGAATCATTGACATTAATGGTGATCTCCCTCGCACTTGTTAACGGTTCACATCATTGGCTAGTAATCAAGTGGTTTCTACCAAGTTCGACTTCAGATCATTGTAATCACATGGATAGAATCGTACTTTGTGGAAGCCGAGACGAAGACCCTGGGTATTTGTTTAGCACTCATTGCTTTCCCTAGGTTGCAATGGAGTTTTGTATATCTAGCATGGATCCACATGTGTATGGTCTGTGTCAAGCTCGTTAAAAAATGAAACAGATGCCTATGAGAAAAGTTCCCATTCTATGTCAAGCTCGTTAAAAAATGAAATGGATCTCCTCAAGCATAGTTTACCTTTTGGTTTCAAGCTTGCATAAAAATGAAATCATTCCTGAGCATAGTTGATTTTGGTTTCAAGCTTGCATAAAAATGAAACCATGTTCCAAGCATAGTTACCTTCTATTTCAAGCTTGCGTAAAAATGAAACAGATCCCCTTCCCTTGAGTCGAGTCTTCCCTTTAGTGTTAGAACTTGAACCTTCTTTTTTCCTTCCTGATTCTCATTATTCCTACACCCCTGGTGAACATTTTCACATTAGTAACCAGGTTTTTAGGTTGGGTATGGAAGAAGAATCATCAAATGAAATGAATCTTGGGGGGCATGTCGAGCCCCTAGCAACCATGCTACGGGTAAGCTTCACTGGCAATCATGCTGGGGGCAAGATTCCAACCTCTGTATACCATGTTAATGGGATTTTTTCAAGCATAGTTTACCCATTGGTTTCGAGCTTGCGTAAAAATGAAACCAATATTCGAGCATTCTTTCAACTAATCTTCGAGCTCGTTAAAAACAGTAAGATGGTGTTGAGATTACTTTTCATTTTTCGTGCTCTGGTTAAAACATGAAATTTGGTTTGAGCTTAGTTTATTACTTTTTCGTGCTCTGGATTCAAACATGAAAAAGTATAATGGAGTCTTCTTTAAAACTCTTTTCGGGCTCCTTAAATATGAAAAGATCATCGAGCGATCTTGTCTTCTTCATGCTCGTTAAAATATTTGAAGAGTCGTCTCTTCGACGGTAGGTTATCTCTTTTTCTGTTCGGATAGACTATTTACAAAAAAGGAACACTCCAGCTAATCATGACTGGAAGAGTTCTCTAAGGTATGATTTTACACTTTTTTGGGCCTTAGGGACTAAATCATATGAAAAAGGACCCTTTGGAGTCTTCTTCTGTAGCCGTTCAGACTCTCTAAACATGAACGATACCGAGTTTTCTTTCATTAGACTCGTTAAATTAAACATTGAGAGACCCTTTTTTGGGAACGAACCCCTCCTCTCTTAGGTTCGTAAAACATATGAGTTTGGACTTGACTTCGGACGAGCTATACCAAGTGTTTGTTACCCTCTTTGAACTTGTAAAACCGAAAAAAGGCACTCATCAATCATGATGGGGGAAATGGGAAGGGAATCATTTTGCAAGTAAATGGCAATAGTTTGTCATTACCTTTGAACATGGAACTTGTCTGCATGTCATGTCAGTCAATTGGGTATTTAGCTGATCTCTGTGATGATCCACTTTCATGAGTCATGTCACTCCTTTGAGTCTTTCAAAAGAATGCATTGTCCACTCTCGCATTGTGAGTTTGTCTCGTTTAGTCATGCTGCCAAGTCTTGTGTCGTGTCTCCTGATGTTCAAAGGGAAGTTGAAGAAGTTTACCTCTGCAGTCAAAACGGTCTCTGTGTCAGTCCTATGGTTACTACATTCACATTATTCCAGAACTATGTTCCGAGTTTCGTGTCGTCGATGTGGAACTCATCATGGCCCTCCTTCAACGAGACTATTCCCGTTGAAATCAGCTCATTATCCGGGAAAGAGTCTTAGAAACAAAAATTTAGTACCTTGAGATCTGTATGCCTTAATGATAGATCCTCTCGCTCTCGACATAGGTTCACATCATTGACCTTTGATCGATAGAATCGACTAAGTGTTCGACATAAAGACATCTATTCACACTCAGTAGATTGTACTAGGGTACCTTGGGAATCATTGACATTAATGGTGGTCTCCCTCGCACTTGTTAACAGTTCACATCATTGGACGGTAATCAAGTGTTTTCTACCATGTTCGACTTTAGATCATTGTAATCACATGGATAGAATTGTACTTTGTGGAAGACGAGATGAATACCCTGGGTATTTGTTTAGCGCTCATTGCTTCCCCCAGGTTGCAATGGAGTTTTGTATATCTAACATGGATCCACATTTGTATGGTCGTGGATATGCTCAAATTTGCATCTGTATGACATAGATCTACGTTGTATGTCTAGTAGCTATGTCCAATTTTGAGTCCTCTATCACATGGATCTACCTTGTATTCTAGTATCCATGCTTGTTTATTCCAACTCATGGATCTGCTTTGTATTGGTCTGCAGCCATGAGTTGGTTACTTGTGTCTATGAGTCAAAAATATTGATGTACTACAGATTCCTACTAGACGACATTCTCTGATCGAGCTGACATTCTCATCTCTAAGTGATAACTTGTTCTCTCAAAGCTTTCACTTATCGTATCCCTCTAAGTCTCATGCTTTGGGGGGCATTCTGTTATACCCAAATCCTGTCACCATCATGTGATAAGACCTTTAACTTCCATGTTTTCCCTTAATCCCAGCACTTGGAGTGGAAACCTATTCTATTTGTCAATCTTACATGAAAAAACTCAACATCGTGCTTTCCTTGTGGCCCATGAGCGGTACCTTGCTCGCACCGCCTGTATCCTATTTTCCATAAGCGGTGCCCCCGCCTGTGGCTGTTGTTCCATAAGAGTTTCATACCTAAACCGCTCTGTCATAAAAGAAGAAAATTTGTACCCTGGGTAAAATGGGAAAAAGAGAAGTTTCTCGAGGCTTCTAGATCACAAGCCTTGTGTCCTCCCTTGTCCCTATCATTGTGTGTCAGTTGAGCTCGAGATCCCCCACCATAGGATCTTGGAGCCACCTCATCCACAAATCTCTCAACTATCCCTATCCATTGAGCCTTATAAATACAAGCTCATG
>LPNX011203663.1:138499-209506 GCA_001517045.1 Pseudotsuga menziesii
CCGTTGGATTGACTACCTAGTTCAAATCATTGGAGAGCATAGAGAGAAAAGTTGGAGCTTATGGGGATGAGATGTTGGTTTCATGGAGATGTATATCAACACTAAGGCAATGGTACACATGTTCACTATCGAAGCAGCATTCCAGGTGTCTACGACATCCAAGGAGGGTCTTCATCCTTTGTCATTCACTCATTTGTTCTGGATCTGAACGATTCAGACCAGAGGAACAACTTCTGTCCATAGAAGGTGATATATTCCTGGTTACAATAATAAATGGATTGTGATATTCCAAGAGTTTGATCTCAAGTTTGTTTTGACAAAGTCGAAGAAATCATTATTTTTTGCTGAGCTCATATCAGATTTTCCAATTTTGGAGGAAGGGGACGTTCATGACGATTCTCTTGTTGAAGATAATATCTTTCTCATCTCAACAGTGGACCCTTGGTACGGGGATATTATTGTTTATTTGCAAACATTGAAGGTTCCTACTCACCTCTTGTGAGATGAGCGTCGACGACTACGTCACGTAGCGAAGAACTACCTCATAGTGGATGATAATTTGTACCACCGTGGGTTTGATTCCATTTTACGTCATTGCTTAACTCATAAGGAGGCTGAGGTCGTGATTAATGATTGCCACAGAGGGGCGTGTGGTGGTCCTTTATCTAGGATTTCTACAGCTCAAAAAAATTTGAGAGCGGGTTATTTTGGGTCGTCCATCTTTAAGATTGCGTTAATGCGGTTAAGAGGTGCCACCCTTGCCAAGTGTTTGCACGGAATATGCGCTCACGTCCTGCCCCTTTGCATCCCATGATCACCATCAGTCCCTTCACCAAGGGGGGGGGCGACTAAATGAATTGTAACCTAGCTTTAGCTGGGAGGCACCATCATATTGTTGTTGTTGTTGATTATTTCACGAAATCTACAGAGGCTATGCCCACTATCAAATCCGACGATGAAACAACCACGTATTTCGTATTTAACCAGATTATAACCTAGTTTGGCATTCCGAGGGAGTTTGTCAATGACCATGGTAGACAATTTCAGAACAAAATGATGGAAGAGTTGTCTTCGAATTTAGGATATAAGCAAGGGAATTCCTCTTCTTATTATCCTCAGGCGAATGGACTGGTTGAACAAAGAACAAGTCACTTAAGTCCATTCTCCAATGAACCATCGCACAGAGAAAGAATAATAGGCATATCATGTTGTATCCTACTTTGTGGGCCTATAGAACCGCGGTCGAGACTGCCACCAGTTTTTATCCCTATCAGCTTGTGCATGGGGTGGAGTCAGTATTATCGGTTGAACGCGAAATCCCTTCTTTGAAGCTAGTTGTGGAGCTTTTACCAAATACTTCCGCATTGGAAAAACGTCTGGTCCACTTGGAGCATCTTGATGAGTAGCGTCAAGATGCTTTAGTGGATCTTGAGGTTAACAAGTGTCACGTTAAGGTCTAGTACGACAAGTAAGTCTGTCCTAGGAGGTTTAGTGAAGGTGACATGGTCCTTTTGTGGGATCAAGCTAAGGAACCCTTGGGAACAAGAAAGTTCAACCTGATGTGGCATGGTCCTTACGTGGTTAAGCGTGTCTTAGAGAAAGGTGCTTATGAGTTGGTGGATTATGAAGGGACAGCCTTGGTGGAGCCTAGAAATGGGCTCTATCTTAAAAAGTACTATGCATGATTTTAAGCCAGGGCTGACTTTTTGTATATTATTGTACATTTTGCATAGCATAGTTTGGTATTCTTATGGTGATCGGGTTTGTTGATTAGATTTTGTTTGTTATGGTAGACATCGATCGAGTATTCGATTTACATAGGATTTGTTGATTGTGCTAGCCACCACACTCAAAACTCAACTTTGGCTGCTTGGGTGATTTATACTCCTACAGGTCAAGTGTTGTCTTCAAGAGGAGTATGTTTACGGCCTTCGTCGAACAATGTTGCTGAATATAGTACTGTGATTGAGTTATTGTGGGATGCCATTTCACATGGTGTTTTTTCTCTTGAGGTACGTCTTGATTCGTAGTTAGTGGTCTCACAACTTAATGGTTTGTATCATGTTAGGGATCCGAAATTGTTACGGAGATTCATGTGTGTAAGATTGATAGAATGGAAATTTGAGACCATAACATACATTCACATTTCAAGAAATTTTAGTCAAGTTGTTGATTCATATGCTAACTATGTACTAGATTGGAATTTGTTTCGCAGACCATAAGAATTTCACAAACACATTTTACACGTGTAAATAGAATAATAATCGATCATCATAAATATTTTTCATTAAGTCCAAAAAAGGTGATGTCATAATACATACGTGTCATATACAAAATTGGGGCTTCCGAGCCACCAAAATATACTACACGATCATAAAAATATATATACACCTAGGTCTCTAAGCCTAAGGTGGAGGAGGGTGTTGATCATGGTAGCACACCACAACTCTAGCTAGCCGACGAAATAACCAAACCCATGCCCATGGTACTCCAATAACCTGGGGCTGCATGGCCTAAGGAAAGTCCTCGACTTGCACCATGGGAACCCTGTGTGTCAACCGAATGAAGTTTGTGTGGATGCTCTGGAGCATCTACTCCGTATCTACACCCATGATCTCATCGCCTCTTCCCCTCCGTTGATGACGAGGAAAGCCTTCTGGACATCGTGGTCCCACATCTACATGTACATGACAGAGTATCATTATATGTCGTCACACCAAAAACATGTCTTTTGATTCCATATATCAAAAAATACAAAAATATCTAATAACTCAAAAAAAAAAGTGAGTTGGGGTTCATTACCTATGTCTCCATATGCTGATCATGGTGGTAGGGGCATGTCTAGATCTCCACGGAAGTTGATCCCTACATAGGGATAGTCATATATGGTGAGATTTGTCTCTGCCACCAGAGGAAGAAGTTTGTTGGATAGGGGTTAGCCACCCTCCCCCCTCCCAATCTTCGCGTGACATTGTCCCAGTGTAGCTAATCCAAATCCCTAAATCCATTAGGAGCAATGTCAACTCTAGGGATTAGCCCAGGCACCCACTCAAAAAAGAATGCAGTCAATATGTTACTGAACCCAAAGTTTTGCACCCTACCCATCTTGTAGTCACTGAGTTGATGCTTCATGTTGCTCAGTAGCAAGGTACTCCAGTCAAATATTGTAGGTTGCATGCACTCTACGGCATAGAACATCATTAGCCTTGAGCCCTGGTGGAGTGATGATAAGCTTGCAATCCTGCCCAATGCCAATAGTATGGCTTTCAACCCCTGGTTCTGGACTCAATTTGTCGGGATTTGACTCCCAACCTTCTCTGTATCGGAAAGGAAATACATAGCTATGTACTCCTCTATAGTCAACCCACCTATTGGCCCACGAGATCGTAGGTTCACCACCTCCCCTCGATGGGACAAACCTGTGATAAAATATATGTCCTCAACCTCCAAGTTGAGAGGCATGCCATTCAACTGAAAGGTCTCAAAGTCTGGATCCCAATAATCCACTAGCAGCTGGAGTAGCCTTGGCTTAGCACTCAAGCTTCCAAGGTGCCAAAATTTGTATAACCCACGAGCCCTTAGTGCTTTTTGAGCCATTATATTTTCCCACACAACCTCTTCAACATCACCATGTTCCCTCTCTCTCCATTATAGCACCATCCTACACAAACATTGCCAAGTTTCATCATTGTTTGCCTTTGAATATCACATTTGTAGCCCTATACGCGATTGTTTGTGGAACAACTACGTATGTACATGTTTGTTTACATAACAGTTGAGTATGTACGCAGGTATGATGGTCTTTTCCGCATCTACCCAGCCCTATACGCAGTAAAAAGATCGAATTTCCACATGGGTCGAAACACACAATTTGGGATGGCCTAAATTAAAAAATGGCCACTAAAATTTAAAAAAAAGATTGCATGAAAGTGAAAGAGGAGGGAATGGGTAATTACCTAGACTAAACGTGGAGTGATTTCGTCAGACGATGCTCCCATAATTAGCTCTTGAAGTTCTGGATACAAAAGCACTGTGGTGGGTGAAGTTTCAAATGGTATGAAAATTTTTAATTTTTCACTATTTTATAGATTTTTTTTTTAAAAAATTACCCACTTCCTATAGTTTTTTACCGTTTCTGACCATTTTGGAATGTTTGGACTAATATGATGTTGTAGGAACTCACTTTGAGTGCGGATTGACAGAGACTTTGATATGTTTGTGCTTATTATATGTATCATGTCTAAACTGGCATATAGGTTAGGATTTCACATCCGCCTGCATTTTGCATGACCTTATGACCGTTTCATGTGATCCTTAGGTACGAACCCATTCCATGATGTCGTGAAACCTTCATGCTGCTATTAGAAATGGCATTATGTGAATGGTAGAGCTTTCCTATACATGGGTGCCCTAGTTAGATCCTATATTGCATTTGGTACCCATGCTGACATTTCTCATTTAGGTTGTGGGAGTTCCTTTTTTAGTCTCGCCGTGTCCTTGAGAAAGAGCTTCATACTCCTCTTGAAATTTATGTTGGTCATTTCCCTTGGGACACCCTTGTATATATCAAGTTGTAATTGAATTTTCATGAGTTTTTCTTGCCTTACTGATCTTTATGTTGGCTCCCTAACTTTGAGTTATCAACCATATAGACCGAGCTTGTCTTATGTCTAGCCAAGCAAAGCCTTTTTACATATCTTTTGTAGATTGATCATCCCTTTTACCAGGAGGAGACCTTCCCTTGAGTGTCGTTATCCTGCACATATATCCTTGCATTGAGCATAGGCATGTTCCACTACTTGGAACTAGTTTGTGTGTCCCTTAACACTTGTCTCCTCCTATATTTGTACTATAAAGCACTTTTATTCTTTTTTCAAGCTTTTCAAAATATATGAAAAAGTCCAAAAAAATTAAAAAAAACCAAAAAGTCGGATAGGAAAAGATGTTATCTTTGGCAGCAGTCGATTCGTGTCGCCTTCGAATAGAGCACTATATATCACATATGTTGGTTGGGTTATTAGTTTGACTTTAGGAGCTGTAATCATTACTCTGATTTTATCTCCACTGGTTAAGCTTCCAGTCCCTACACTGTTTATTCCTCTTGTGTCACAAAGATGTCCCAGTTTGCATATCAATTCCATGCTTGCTACCTTCAGTCACCATTTTCCTTTATGCTCTTTTTTGAAGGAAGTTGAAGCCTAAGTTGGCCATTCCTCAGTTATCTTGACTTTGCATGTCGGCCATTCCCGGTATTGTTACTGGTTCATGCACATCTTGTTTGTTGAGTTCTTCCATATTATACAGCGTTGCTGAGTACCTCATGTTGGTTGATGGGGGATGCCTTAATGCCCTCCTTCCAGCTGATTCCATTCCATAGACATTAGATCATTTATTTTGGAATGGGAGTCTAGAGTCCTTTGAGTGCCTTGAGACTTATAGTCATCAGTCGTATGTTCTCTCACCATTGACAGCTTTGGGAATGCATCAATGTCCCCTAATCGATGGAATGTTCCAAGTATTCGACCTCAACACATCTATTCACATTTGTTAGATTGCACTCGGTACCTTGATTCCCATTTTCATTATCGGTGGGTTATCTCGCGTCTGTTAATGGTATACATCAATGATCGGTAATCAGACGATGGACTACTATGTTCAACCTCGACACCTCTATTCACATAGTAGGACATGTATTCATAGCGGTTTGTGTAGAATACCTTCCAGCTTGGTGGCATTCCATGTATGCTACCTCCTTGATCATGGCATTGTTCATGAGATATCAGCTCTCGTGATTTGATTCTAGTTTATATCAGATATCTGCATCCACTATGGAGATCTTGATCAATTGTATATCTTCAGCCATTATGGAGATCTTGATCCATTGTATATCTTCATCCACTTTGGAGATTCTGATTGATTGTACATTGTACATGGCGATGACCACACATGACACATTTTGTATATCATGCCTATTCATGGCCATTGTACTCTTATGTATTTGGGATTGCTCCATGTATTTGAAGTCACATGCAAAGATTTATCTTTGAATTGTACTGATGGATGGCTGGTTCTTAAGCCTTGGTATTCATTACTCCACTTCTGGGATGGATTTAATTATGTATTTCGGCCATCATGTTACCCCTATGACCTCACACATTAGGGGGAATCTGTTATAGCTGATTTTACCACACATGGTTGATCACATATTTATGGCCTTCCTTGTCCCTCTGCGGACACTTTAGACCACATGGACTTATATTATCCTTTGATGTTCCAAGATCATCGCTAAAAAACCCATGTTTATTGTTGTATGTGACTTTTAAACCCATACTCGCATGTATACGCAATTTTTGACCTCAAACCCACATACATCGGGATGTGTGCATAAGTCCAAATATTTTTGAAGTTTTCCTCATATGAGTTCGAAGATATTGACTCTTGGCCTTCCATATGCCTTTAGAACACTCGGATTAAAAATTCCATTACCCTTTTCGAGTGCTATATAAGGAACCTCTTAGATAAATTGAAGGGGAGGAATTGAAGAGCAAAGAAACTATAGTCCATTGTTGACTCAGTTGGCTTATACTTGAGTCTGCATCCCTTTGTCCCTTGGTATCACTTTGTGTTCTTCCCAAGCTTGCATTTGTTTTGTGAGCTTGCTAGCGAGAGATGGAGGATTGAGGTGGCGGAGGCCCAGGTGGAGGACTCGGTTTCTCTGGTTCGTAGACGTGCCGACAGAGGTTGTCACTCTTGTAATATCTGATTTTATTAATAGAAATATCTTTTCCTATCCAATGATGTGCATTTAAATATGAATATTGTATCCATGTATGTATTTAATTGCTTATACATTGTTGAATATATATGCTAGAGTAGGTCTAACACATTATTATAGAGCATTCTTGTTTTGTTTGTTGTTGTTGAGAGCAAATTGCTAATGCAAGAGTGAATTGGAAAAGCTCAATGAGGATCTACTTCAACCTTCTGGAACAAGGTACAATTCGGTATCCCTTACTATTAGATGTTTGGTTTTTCTTGCATATTGGGAAAGATTGATTTATGGTGTCACATTGTCTATTGTGGTACCCCCAAAGCCATAGGAAGTTTCTCTCCGTAACACCTGATTTGGCTAATCTGGCAATGGGAGGTAAGCTCATTTGGAAGCTTTATGTGGATAAAAATCACCCTATTAGCAAGATATTTAGGATGAAATATCAAAAGGGTGGATCTTTGATAAACTTAACAACCTTTAGCAATCCCTCAGGCACAACTATCTAGAATTCATGCAGAAGAGGAATCAATAAATTCAACCAACATCTCTATAGAATCCATGGAAATGGGAAGAGGATCCTTCTCCAAGAGGATAAAATCTTAGGAAATACTTCTCTTTTTGCTGTCATCTTGTTAGAAGAAATGAAGAACTGGTTAACTAACAAAGGCATGCTCCGTTTGGTTGATATCTGTTCTTGGGACAACGCTGGAAACTGAGCTGGTTGGTCTCTCCCGGAGTTCCCAGACCATCTCAGCTTCCAAAAAAATATGTTGCCCACCTCTCTTTCAGGTCTTGCTCTAGTTCATTGCTCCTATAAAGACAAATGGGGCTAGGGAAAGTCTGGAATTTACTCAGCTGCAAAAGGATTCTTAGAATTAAAAGTCACACATCCTCAAGTTTGTCCCCAACGATTTGGAAAATTGTTTGGTCCTCTCTCTATCTCCCCAAGTTGAATTTTTTCTCTTGGTTTCTCATGCACAATAACGTGCTTACTAGCGAAAATTTTCTAAAACGTGGTTTTGATGAACCCTTTCAGTGCTGTTTTTGTAATTCAACCTCTGAAATGACTGACCATCTCCTAATCAATTGTGTTTTTTCTAAATCGATGTGGAAGCTTGTTCTCCACGACTCTAATATCTCTACCTCAAGCCACTCTCCTGTCATCTCTTTCTTCCTCTCTTGGAATGATCATCGTCCTCTTAAACAATAAATCTTCTGACTGGTTCAATCTTTGGCATTCAATTCCAAAATTCACGTGGTGGAAGTTGTGGATCGCCAGAAATAATTGGATCTTCAATAATCAAGTTATGACTCCTCAGATCGTGGCTAATAAGATCAAAAAGTTAATTGTCGAATCTGTAGGATGTTTGAAGTCCCCTTCATCTCTGCCTTATGGGATTTCATCGTGGTTGGGCTCCACTTTAACAGGAATGAGGAAACCAGTCTATGTAAAACTTGTCAGCTCCTCTCCCTGGTGTTTTTGTAGAAATGTTGATGCTTTTAAGTCAATGTGGATGAGTTCCTCTTTAGCAACAATTTTCTTTGATGGTGCATTGTTATAGCTCAAAATGACACATCTCTTCCTGTGACCACTTTCCCTTGATTCCGTCGCATGTCGACACTTCATAAACGTCATTGAAAGTCACTGAAAAAACACCTAACTTGGAGGACCCATATCTGGAGTTCTGTAACTCTGTTTGACCTCATCTCTACACCGTTGGAAAGGTATCTGTGTTAGCTAAAACTTTCTTGAAGACACCAAAGTCTAAAAAAACCTAAAAATACCCTTAAAATGAGTTTTGTTATGTGTACGTGAATTTCCTTAAGGAAACCCGTGCACGTACATGACTGTCTATATATAATACCCGCGTACGCCTCCAAAAAATGTCAAAAATATATATATTTTTAAATTCAGGTAATTTGGGTAGTTTAGGTAGTTATGCAACTGACTCCTTCAGTTGTAACTACTTTGTCTTCGACCCTAACTCTTCATAAAGCATATATATAGAGCTAGGGAGGTCCATGAGAGGAGACTTGAATCCTTGCATTGTTATGCTGGAGGATTTGGGGATCTCTTTGCCCACACCTTTTCCCTAGAAGCATTCTCCTTGTGTTGCAGAGCTTGGAGGCTGAGTTCTTTGGAGAAGAGAAACAATAGAACCAGATCAAGGTTTCGTGAGGTGCCGAACTTGAAGAGAAGGTATATTTGTACTTGTTTTCAAGATTAATAAAGATGTGATGTCCTTCTTCTTCCCAAATCATTGTTCAATGTGTGATTGAATCTCTATTTATGATCAGATGTTGATGTTAATCATATTATTATTTCATGTTTCTTTGATTATTATTAATTTATATGTGGTCATATTGGTTTGAGGAAGGTATAATTCGTTTTGCAGGTCTCTTGGAGCAAGAGGAGCAAGAGGAGCAAGAAGAGGATTGAAGGGCTGCTTGGATCAACCTTCATTTGGATAAGGTATGAACCATTCTAATCTCTGAAACTTGCTTGTATTTACTTGCAGAACCATTTGCATCCACCTTTCAACCCCAATACGTTGATGGCCTCTTAAACCCTATCCATAGGAAACTTTCCTTTACAACAGAACTGGCGACTCCACTGGGAAGAGCCTTATCTGTTTGGGGTTTCTCTGTATTTCTTTTAGTCTTTTGCAAGGTTTTAGGTATTTCTTTCCACTTAGGAACACTTTATCAGTCTGATAGAACATCTCCCCTGCCTTCCTAAGGTAGTTTTTGACCTTTTTGGGGATTTTTTCCATCCATACGCGAGTTGCAGACTGAACAGTCGCGTGTCTGGGTTGGTACACGCGACTTTCTATACTGTCAACCCACGTATGATATGCAACTTGTCAGTGGTACAGCTCGTGTGTGCTTGTACACGTGACTTGTTGTACTTTCAACCCGCGTATGACATGCAACCTGTCAGTAGTACAACCCGCGTGTGCCCCTAAAACAGTGTTTTTTCCTCATTTTTGTGGTTTTTGCTGCTGTTGTGGGCTATTTGGTAGGTATTTTGGTGTCCTATGCAAGTGCATGACTCCAGGGAGTTAGTGTCATCCCTTTTGGTTGTTCTTTATCTATGTGGTAAGCCTTTTTATAGCATTAGGGTTTACTCCTTGCTATTTCTCCCCACCCCCTTTGCTTGGAAATTTTTTTGGCTTATGTTTCTGGTTAGCCTCTATTAGTGATCTTTGTCTGAGTTCAGAAGCTTGTTGGTGTTTGCACCCTTCTTCTTTTGTTGGTTAACTTCACCATGCCAAAATTAACTGACTTGTCTCTTATGCAAGCTTTCCTTCCAAGTAGGGTTTATACTGACTTTAGGGCATTCTAGAGTTTGTTTGGTGGTTGTATAGTAGAGTTCCTTTCGCTTTGTTCTTGTCATCTGCATGCGTTTGTTTGTAGGTATTTTTTCTTTTGCATTTATAAAAGAAAAATAAAAAGAACATATACTTTTTTAATACGCATGTAGATTAGGGTTTTGTCTTTAATACACTGCATATCATTATTTTTAAAAAAAAAATAAATTTGTTCTTCTGTGGCTTTCAAGTTTCTATTTGAAAAAGAAAAGAGAATAGTTTTTGCTTTTTGCATTTCATTTCTCTTTGCTTGGTCATTTTTTTTCAACTTTGAGTCAAAACACCACATAAGTTTCACACCATTTACCCTCTGACTAAAAAAACCCTTAAAATAAACGATATAATTTAAAAATTATTAGTAAGTTTTATTTTATAGGGTCATACACCAGCTAGCTTAGGCTAGACTTGTGGAATAGGGGGTTTTAACTCTCCACAAGTATTAAATTTCAGACGTAGTTGGCCAATCACTAGGTAAATCCTCTTCTATGTTGATTGTATCTGGGAAGCTCCTCTCAAACGGGAGTTAAGCACGAGGCCGCGTGGAGGCTTGGACTAAGGAGATAACCCTTTGATTCCTTGTTAAAGCGTAGACCAAGGTTTTTGCGCATCTGGGGATTCTGTCTTAGACAGGGTTTCGGGCTTTACTACCCTGCCCATGCATACGAACCAGGCTTGCGATTATTCCCCGAGACTGTCAATATAGTTAAGGTACACCAGAAGGCTATTTCTGGTTGACCTTGGACGGGCTTGGAAGTTAACCCCGGTAGAAGGTGTGGGAGGGTGGTGCGTGATTCCTCCGCTTGTGCCTAAGAACATCTACAGGTATGCCAAGTAACTGTGTATCAGCTTTCTTTTGGAAAGCATATCTTATACTTGTTTGTTTGTTTGGCTTTAGGAATTTCAATGAGTCCTCTGTGGTTTGTTTGTACTTAGTTTGCCTTCAGGTGTGTGCTTTGTACTTTTGGTTGCTTTTCAACCTCAGACTTTGTCTCCTAGTTTAAAAATATGTCTAACACCCCTTTGAACACCAACCAAGAGATCCCCATGTTGGGAACTCCTTGTACTATTCCTCTCACAGGGAATGTTGGTGTTCCCTTGATGGCCACCCTGAATCTACCTGGATTCACCCTAGGGATACCAGTGTGGTTATTTTCCACTCCAACCATCCTAAATGCTCCTGATGCTTCTCAAGTAAGCTCCTTATATCAAGGGCATCAAAACACTACTTCCACTTCACCTGTAGTTGATTCTCCTCCTCCTTCTACCTCATGCGGTGAAAGTATTGATACTAGTAATCGGCAGTCTAAAAGGATTAAAAGAAGAAGGAATAGGAAGAAGGCACATAAACAAGGGGGCACCTGTTCAACCTCTGCAGGTCAAGTTGAACCTTACCACCCAACCTCTGTAGCTCATGCTGGGGGCACCTATCCAACCTCTGCAGGTCATGTTGGATCTACGCACTCAACCTCTGCAAGTCAAGTTGATCTTCACCATCCAGCCTTTATTGATCATGCTGGTGGGATCCTTCCAACCTTTCCAGGTCACGTCGGATCCAGTCACTCAGCCTCTGCAGTTCATGCTGAGCGCACCCATTCAACCTCTAATGTTCAAGTTGAACCTCCCCATCCAACCTTTGCAAGTGATGTTGGATCCATCCACCCAGACTCTATGGTTCATGCTGGGGCCACACACTCAACTGCTGCAAATCATGTTGATCCTAACCATTCAGCCTCTATAGTCCATGCTGGTGGTGCCCATCCAACCTCTACAGGTCATGTTGGACCCAATCTCTCAGACTCTACAAGTCATGTTGGGGGCAGTCTTTCAGCTTCTGTGGTTCATGCTGAAGACAATCTATCAGCCACTGCGAGTCATGTTGACACTGTTGAAAAGACTACCTGTTCAAAACACAAGCCCAAGTTTCCTTGTAAGCTTTGTGAGGGAGACCACCTTACTTATAACTGCACTTCTATCACGGAGGTGTGAAGAGTTTGGTTTCATGGTCATCCCATTTTTGAACATTCTGAAGTTTTTCAACAACCAGCCTCTCTTAGTCAAGTTGGACCCAGTCACCCAGCGTTTGGTGGTCATGCTGGGGAAAAACTCTCAGCCTCTGCAGGTCATGCTAAGAGAAAACAGTCAGCCACTGCTAGTCATGTTGACACTGTTGAGAAAACTGGTCATTTGAAGTGCAAACTTAAGTTCCCTTGTAATCTATGTGAGGGAGATCATCTTACTCACCAGTGCCCTGCTATTACAGAGTTACAAAGAGTGTGGTCCGAGACTCAAGAATTTCCTTCTCCTGAACAGCCTATAGTTTCTCAACAACCTACTCAACCTTTGGTTGATCAAGTGGTCAAACCAATCTCATCTTTGGTCGATCCCACTCTTCTTTCGAAGAGTGATCCTGATGTGATTGAACCAATGACATATTTGGTCAATCCCACTTTCCCTTCGGAGAGTGAATTTCACGAAGCGGTTGAATCGATTCCATTGTCGATCAACCCCACTATTCATTTGGAGAGTGAAGTGTCTGTTAGTCACATTTTCTTCACTGCCAGTTCATAACTTACTGAACAAGGGGGCACTGAACTCGTTTCGGATCAACCTGTTAGAAAACAGGACCAGATCTTTCTGGTACAGATAGTCCTCCATTTGCATCTTCCATAACTGATAGTTTTGGCCGTTAAATTTCCCGACCCTAAACTTTCCTTCTTCCGCCATTGCTCCCACTCGAACCAGGAACCCTTCTTTCCTATGAGTTTACCAACCAAATAGACCTTTTGTCTCTGATACCAATTGTTAGAAAATAAGACCGCAGAGCAATAACAGATATATAGTTAAATCAATAAACAAGATGCAAAACACATTAAAACATTACAGAGAGACACAGATATAACATGGTTCACCCAAACGATGGGCTACATTCATAAATAAATTTTCCAGTCCTTTTATTACAGTCCAGAAAGATGAAGGGATACACCCTGCAGCAAAATTGCTGCACTTCCTCTTCACGCTCTCACAATCTCTCTTCCAGTACAATACAATGCCATATCCAGTCGATTTACAATGCTCTCTTTTATAGGGGAAATACCATGGGAAAAATTCTAGGGTTAACCCAATACCATGGGTCCGCAATACTGTTGGCCAACACACATCCCAAAAAAAAAAAATCAAGGGCTTCGCCCCCAAACCCCAAGGCAAGGGGAACGAGTGTACAGTACTCCTAGGTTACAATCACAACTGAATAATATCTCTGGATCTAGAAGATTAGGCTCCACAACCAACACAACCCCCACCAAGCTCTCAGATTGCTTCCTTTGATTGGGATAGCCTAGTTGGGCCGCGCCTTCCTTCTGACGCACCTTTCCAGATAAAGGTCAAAGTTGAACAATACACGATTGCTCATTGCATTGTTGATGAAGGAGCCTTAGTTAGTATCTTGTCTACTCATGCTTAGCGAGGCATGGGATCTCCCAGCCTTCTGTCGACTGCTAGTCAGTTACTAGCATTTGATAGAAGAACTTGTATAGCCTTGGGGACTCTTGCTCAAACACCTATTACTTTGGGTGGGAAGACCATCTTAGTTGACTTCATGGTGATAGAAGACCCCTTGGACTTAAATATGCTCCTTGGACGTGATTATGTCTATGCCATGCAAGTTGTGGTGTCAACATTCTTTCGTATGATGTACTTTAATCATGGCAAAGAAATTGTCACTATTGATCAGTTGGATTTTCTTGATATTTCTCCTGACCCAACTAGAGACCAGGTCTTTCCTTTATTGATTCCCAATGTTTCTATAGACACTACCCCACCACAGGTGAGCTATGTGGCCTTATGTCCTTTGCGTTCAATTTCTACCGAGAAGCAGCCTATGTTTTCATGTTTACCTTCCCAGGACTTGGTCCCAGCAGTTGACCAGGTGAGTCATCCTATACAGATCGTGGAGCCTACTCTGCACTCTGTCAATCCATTTGAAATTTTAGACATGTGCCCTATCTCGGATGATCTCCTTCCTTTGGATGAAGTCTTCCTAGAGTCTTTGATACAGTCTGATCTTCTATTGGATGTTGGTTCAGTTGTGACTAAGTCTAACCCTGATTTTCCTAGTAAGCATGACCTTTCTTCCTATGTTGGTCTTGTTGAGTCTTTCGACTCTTCCTTTGAATAGAAAGTCAGTGGTCCTGATGAGTTTTATTTTTCTTATGAATTTTTCAACTCTCGTGATACTGAGTTTGTTCCTGCAGACTCTATATCCCTTGTTGATCTTTCCTTTCCTTCTGAGGTTGATCTTAGTGATTATAAACACTCGAGACTTGGTGCTATAGAATCTTCTTCGGTTGATTCTGCCTTGACTTTCCCTTTTGTAGAAGATAGCAAAGTCGCATGTGTTTCTTCCAAAGTGACTTGCATCGGATCTTTTCTTCTGAATATGATCCTCATGTTGTTGTTTCTTGGAGACAGGATTCTTAGTTGGATTCACAACTGTTTACTCACCTTGTCTTATTGTTCAAGTTGTAACTGCATTTGCATGTACCTTGCTCGCGCTTATGAGCCTGATGTCGGCTTCCATGCTTTTAGCTTGTTGTATAAGCCCTCATCTTTGTTCTCATCATCGCTAAGCCTTGTATTTTTTTGCCTTTGCAACTTGACACCTTTTACATTGAGGAGACCTTCCCTGAGTGTCCTTATCTTGCTCGCTTTCCTTGCATTATGCATAGGTTTGTTCCTTGTGCTTGGAACTAATTTCTCCTGCCTATGACACTCGTCTCCTCGCATTTAGAGCATTCAGGTTTGCTCTCCTTCGAGCTCATTAAAAACAGTAAGGAGGCCGCGACTTGACTTTTTCGGACTTGTTAAAAATTCACAGGAAAGATATTGAGTTTTTTTAGGCCGAGGTCTGACTCCTCAAAATAGACTTGACTGCCGAGTAAACTTGTCCATTTAGGCTCGTTAAGAATATGTGAACAGGCATCCACATTGGTGGTAGGTTATCACTTTCTTGGACCATGTGGAATAATACGAGAAAGGAACACTCTCTTTTCTTCATAATTTAGAATAGTATTCTCGGGCATAGGTTTATCACTTTTTCGGACCTGAGGGATTGAATTTACGGAAAAGGAGCCCTCGGTATGAGCTTAGTTTTCTCTTTTTCGTGCTCTCGACCAAAATATGAAAAAGATTCTGAGTGTACTTTATGTCTTTGTCATGCTCGTTAAACACTAAAGAACAAAGCATCGAGTTTATTGTTGTAAGCCCCATTTCTCGTAATCAAATGGATCTTTCCAAGTGATCTTGCCTTCCTTCACACTCGTAAAACTCAGGCTATATGCTGCTTTTGAAGGAGCGTTGGGTAGGTGGTAATTTAACCTTTTTCGGACCTTCCTGACTAAATACGAAAAAGGTCCGCCTTACTTCTTCGGAAACTAAGAGAGTTCTTCTGTGGTTTGTTTTATACTTTTCCGGCCTCAGGAGACTAAATTGGACGAAAAAGTTCCCCCCTGGAGTCTTCTTTGGAGTTTTTAGACTCTCTAAACTATGAAAACACTGTCAAGCATGTACTAGTTTGGGCTCGTAAAATCCACAAATTAGTGTTTTATCAAGCATTCTTTTGTCTCTTCTTAGAGCTTGCCAAAAATGAAGAAGGTCCCGAGTTTTCTTTCTTGGACTCATTAAACCTTTACAAGAAAGAGGGGAAGGGAAGTTCATTCACATGTATTTTACATCATGGCAGCAAGTCTTATTTCTTTGAACAAAGCACCATTTTTGAGTCTATCAACAGTTGGGTACCAATATTTTGACCTTATCCCGATTCAGAGTTTCTTACTCCTCCAGTTGGTCTCTTTTCCAATTATATCGGGAATCTGTCAATGTCTCCTACATTGCAGATTTGTGTCGTTGGTCCTTTTGTGTTAAAAGTTGCCTAAGTCACTTTTGTGTCGTGCTCAATGTTCAAGGATTAAACCTTTGTCAGCCATTCTGCAGTTGCCTTGACCTTTTGTGTCGACCATTCCCTGGTATCAGTTCATTACATCATGTCTTCGGCATTTCTTGTTGTGAAATTGAGTACCAATTCTAGATCCAATTAGTCTTTGACTAACCTCATGTTGGATGATGAAGGATGCCTTAATGCCTTCCTTCCAACGGATCTCTTCCTGTCAACTGCAACACATCTTGCTCTAGGAATGAGATTTAGAGTTTTATGATAGTACCTTGGGGATTGTAATCATCAGTGACAATTCCCCTCGCTATTGGGTAGTGGGAATACCTTAATGTCTCCTACTCGATGGATTCTTCAAGTGTTCGACTTCAAGTCCTTGTATTCACACTTGTTAGAATGTACTAGGTACCTTGGGGACCATTTTCATTAATGGTGGTTTCCCTCACATTTGTTAGCGGTTCTCATTATTGACCGATAATCAAACAGATTCCTCCATGTTCGACCTCAACTCCTTTATTTGCATGGTTAGTATTTGTACCTTTTGGATGGTTTGGATTGAAGACCTTGGGCCGACAGTAGCATCATCATTTGTTGCTATTGCCCAAGCTACGCAAGGCCTTGTCACACTTTATACGACATTTTGCTGACATATAGATCCACCTTGTATTTTTGTGGCTATGATCGATTGTTGAGCATGGATCCACCTTGTTCATTTGTGGCCATGACTCCTTTAGATTTGATATGCCATCTTTTTGCATATTGAGCAACCATGATAGTTTCATCAGTTATACATATGTTGGATCCACCTATATGTTTATGGCGATGATTTGTATATGGACTTGTATGTCCCAGAGATCAGTTTTTATCTGACATTTATCTCTCTTTCAGGTACCTTTGTTCGAGCCTTTTGATCTTGGATTCTATGCTCTCTCCATACTTAGTTGTTTCCTTTATAATGCATTTCGGCTATCATCTTCCCCTCTAACCTCATACATTAGGGGGCATCTACTATAGCTCAAAATGACACATCTCTACCTGTGACCACTTTCCCATGATTTCGTCGCATCTCGACACTTCCATGACGACACTTCATAAAAGTCATTGAAAGTCATTGAAAAAACACCTAACTTGGAGGACCCATATCTAGAGTTATGTAACTCCGTTTGACCTCATCTCTGCATCGTTGGAAAGGTATTTGTGTTAGCTAAAACTTTATTGTAGACACCAAAGTCTGAAAATTCCTATAAATACCCTTAAAATGAGTTTTTTTATGTGTACGCGACTGTCTATATATAATACCCGCGTATGCCTCCAAAAAATGTCAAAAATATATATATTTTGAAATTCGGGTAATTTGGGTAGTTTGGGTAGTTATGCAACTAACTCCTTTAGTTGTAACTACTTTGTCTTCGACCCTAACTCTTCATAAAGCATATAAATAGAGCTAGGGAGGTCCATGAGAGGAGACTTGAATCTTTGCATTGTTATGGTGGAGGATTTGGAGCTCTCTTTTCCCACACCTTTTTCCTAGAAGCATTCTCCTTATGTTGCAGAGCTTGGAGGCTGAGTTCTTTGGATAAGAGAAACAACAAAACCAAATCAAGGTTTCGTGAGGTGCCAAACTTGAAGAGAAGGTATATTTGTACTTGTTTTCAAGATTAATAAAGATGTGATGTCCTTCTTCTTCCCAAATCATTGTTCAATGTGTGATTGAATCTCTGTTTATGATCAGATGTTGATGTTAATCAGATTATTATTTCATGTTTCTTTGATTATTATTAATTTATATATGGTCATATTGGTTTGAGGAAGGTATAATTCGTTTTGCATGTCTCTTGGAGCAAGAGGAGCAAGAAGAGGATTGAAGGGCTGCTTGGATCAACCTTCATTTGGCTAAGGTATGAACCATTCTAATCTTTGAAACTTGCTTCTATTTACTTGGAGAACCATTTGCATCCACCTTTCAACCCCAGTACGTTGATGGCCTCTTAAACCCTAGCCATAGGAAACTTTCCTTTACAACATGCCTCCAAGGGAAATCCTAGGATATCAGGAGTTGGGGGTTTGGTTTTCTCTCCAGATAGACTGATTGAATCCAGTTTTAGCTGGGGACTTGCAATCATGTCAAATAACCAGGCTGAATGTTATAGTCTCCTTGTGGTGTGCCATATTGCAAAGGAGAAAGGTTACAAGTCAATTCAAATTTTCAGCGATTCTGAGTTGTTGATCAAAGTTTTAAATCTAGCTAAGCGTTTCAACAACTCTGCCTTGAATACAATTTTGGAGAGAATTCAAAATATTTTGAAAGAATTTGATGGGGTCGCAACTTTTCACATTCTTGGGGATATAAATAATATTACATATGCCCTAGCTAATAAAGCATGCATGTTGTCTCATGGAATCCTTTGCATCACCTGAGAATCCAGTTATTTTCATCCAGTTCCGTAATTTGTCATCCAATAAGCTATAATCTGCTGAATCTGGAGATTCACTCTTAAACTGTAAGAATTTGTACATAATCTAGCCTACTTGAAGTATTTCTTCTGATTGTTTAAATGGTTGTTTGGAATTTTTCAAATCAGTCCGATATCCCTCCATAAAAATAAAAATAAAAACTATTTGTTTTAGTTAAAAAAAAAACTCAAGCTGTTGGGATAATTGAAAGAAGAAGGAGAACTCACATCTATTGTCTCAAATTGAATCCAATAGAGCCTTTATAGTGGATGTTGTTGATGAGGATTATTTTTTCTCTCGAAGGAAGGATAATCTTCTTACCTTGGAAGTAAAAAAGTAAAAAATCCTCCGTTGGGAAGAGAACACGCGCAAACTTAAAATTCATGCCATATGGGTTGCTTAGGGTGACAACAACACTAAGTTTTTTCAACAATATGCTAACCAAAGGAGAATTTTGAATTCAATTTGGGAAGTGAAGGATTCAGATGGAAATCTAAGGATTGATCAGAAGTCTCTCAAAGAAGATGTTGTTACATATTTCAAGGATATTTACAGTGACAACAACTCTTCCAAACTAGAAGATCAATTAAAGGTTATAAAAAATTTCCCCAGGTTCTTTAATCTAGAGGATGGTATTGTGATTGGCAGGTCACTCTGGAGGAGATTAAATCTACTTTTAACCATTTTGAGAAGGGTAAAAGTCCAGGCCCTGATGGGTCGACTGTGGAATTCTCATTCATTTCTTTGATTTGGTAGGAGATGAACTCCTGGAAGCTATGGAGGGAACTAAAAAGAAAGGGAAGCTTCTTGCTAATATGAATTCAACCTATATTGCTTTGATTCCAAAAAAGGACAAACTTGATTCCTTTAATGACTACCATCCTATTTCTCTCTGTAATCTTAATTATAAAGGGGTAACAAATATTATTTCTAATAGAATTAAGCCTATGTTGGATAAATTCACATCAAAGGAACAATTCAAGTTTCTTTTCAATAGGAAAATTTTGGATGTGGTGGGCGTGGCCCAAGAGTGTTTGCACTCCATCAAGACCATATATATTCAACCTTTTATTCCCAAGAGGGATCTGAAAAAAGCATATAACTAAGTCAATTGGACTTACTTGAGATTTATCCTTATTCATATTGGGCTTCCAATTGAAGTGACAAACTGGATAATTGGTTGTGTCACTTTTGCTTCATGTGTGGTTTTGATTAATGGTTCCCCTTCATCCTATTTCTCTTGCAGCAGAGGCCTTTGTCAAGGTTTACCCTTATCTCCATTACTTTCCCTTATTGCTATAGAAGGGATTAGCAGACTTACCATTAATGCTAAATATGGTGGAAAGGTCAAAGGTATAAAAATTTCCAATTTGCTTGTTATTTCTCTCCTCTTATCCATGGATGACGTGCTTATATTTGGATGTGGATCCAAGGAAAAATAAGAGGTCTATAAATAAATATTGGATACTTTCTATGATGCTTTTGGTATGGCCACAAGTCCTCAAAAAAATTCATTCATTGTTAATTGTTCTGAAGATAGGATTTGTGAGCAACTTTCTTTAATGTTCCCTTTCCAAATGGGAAATATTGACCACTACTGAAAATATATTGGATTATTTTTAAATCCAATATGTTACAGAATCCATGATTGGAATTGGATGACTCAAAAGATGGAGAAGAGAATTAGCAGTTGGACTTTCAGGTGGCTTTCCATTGATGGAAGACTTGTACTTGCCAAATATTTATTGGTGAGTATACCAATTTACTGGCTTTCTCTTGGTTTGGTGTCGTCTTTTATCATTAGTACAATCAAAAGAAGCATCTTTCATTTCTTATGGGTAGGAATTTTGGAGAAATAAAAAATCCACTTAACAGAAAGTTGTTCTTTACCAAAATTGGTAAGGGGTTCGGGTTTGAGGAATATGATGTATTTTGGCCAAGTGTTGTGCGCCAAAATCTTGCAGAGAGGAATTTTTGGAGATAGTTTATGGAGCCAAGTTCTCATATTCAAATATTTTAAATCATTCTCCGTCTCTCATTGCATTCAAAGGAAAATTTAAGTGCCACCTAATGCATCTGTAACATGGAGAGGTTTACTTTGATCTCTCCATATTATAAGAGAGTAGCTCGGTTGGAAGGTCGGTCGAGGACTACAAGTTTATGTTGGTATCAATCCTCTTATTAAATCTGTAGGTAATTTACAAGGTGTCTGTCACACTGCTACACTAGTTGCAGTTGGTCAATATTCAAGTATTGTGTTAGGTGAAACACAGTTGTGACCCTAGTGTTTCTTCATCATATTGGCTTTCTGCTTGCGATTTAGGATTATCACTAGAGGTTGTTGGTGAAAACATGATTATATCAGGGATCTAAACAACATTGGGATTAATTTATCTGATAAAAAGGATGGACTTGTCTGGGACTGGAAGAATGCAAATGGTATCCTTTATGCAAAATTGACATATGAAGCGTTAATTGATAGGAAGATCTCAAGCAATCCCAAATGATGCGATAAGATTCTTTGGAACTGGAATCTTTCACAAAAAAATTGATGTTTTATGTGCCTATGCTTGGAGAAAAAAATTCTCACGTGGGAAAATTTACTAAAACAAGGTTTTACAGGCGTTGGGATCTGTTAGTTATGCAAAATGGATGAAGAATTTGTTTCACATATATTCTCTTGATGTTCCTTTCTTAGGTCAATGTGGCCAGTTCTATATCGATATATGCACATTCAGGAAGCTTGGGATCATGTTGATTTTTGGGATTGTGTTTTTCTCTGGCTTCAAGCTTATCCCAAATACAAGGAACTTCCAATTTTCGCTATTTGGGAAGTGTGGAATGCTAGAAACCGGTGTATTTTGAAGACTCCAATCCTTATGTGTTCCATGTGGACTCGAGGATTATTAGCTCTTTCTTTGACTACTTTAAAGAGAATCCTATTTCCACTACTCACATTTTAGTTAAGCCTACTGAGGAGGATGGATTAGCTTCTGGATTTTTGAAGGTGCATAAAATCAAGGTATTTGTGGATCTGATATAGACTTAAAGATTAAAATGGAACATTTTTATCATATTTGGATGGGAGCTAGTTTTGGCTCCAACACCAAAGCAAAACTCAATGCTATTTGGGGTCTTTTATGGGTTACCCAAAGGAAAGGCATTTTCAACATCATGATCTAGGGAGACTCAAGAGTCGTGATCGATTGGGAGGCTAGTCTTTTGTCATTACGATTCATCAACCTAGAGCATTAGGAGACCAAAATTGAAGGACTGAAACTTCATTTCTCTTACATCTCTTTCAGTGATATTTTTAGGGATCTTAATGGTAAGGCTATTTTTTTGTTTAATAAATCCATTGGGGCTCTAGATGGAGTTCTGCATTTTCAGGAATTTTTTGAAGATCAGATGGTGGAATTAGGGGAGTTTCACATCTTTTAGATTCTTTGTTTCCTATGTTGTTTTCTGAATTTAGAAGTTGGTTGTAATAGTCTCATCTTAGTTGTAGTTGTTGATTTGTTTGTTGTTTTGAGAAGGTTGAAAGACTCGTCAAAAGCTTGATTAGATTTGATCTTAATTCCTTTGTTTGGATTAAGACTGATGATGAGAAGCATAATTTTATGTAACTTAGATTCTTTCTTTTGAATAACAAATTATTGTTTTTTTCATTTTTGAAAAAAAACAAGATTTTGCCTTCACAAAAAAGTATCACTCACTAGAATAAGGATCCATCATATGATTTATAGATTGAGTAACTTTCCATCATCATTCCAATATATGGACGACGATAATTTACTATTTGCTAATATTGTCATTCATATAGATATAATATTATTAAATATTGTAATTGATATTGATATACTATTATTAATAGTGGAAAAACTTCATAACCACAAGTAAACTATTTTATTACTATATTTCTATATTCCCAGAATATAAATATAATAAATAAAAAAACAATGATCCTAACCTATATATTGCACTAGATACAAGTAAAATGCCAATTTGTATGTTAGACACATACATACAATAGTTTCAGAGAAAATGGCTACCAGGGTTTTAGAGTTGCTATGGTGGCTGCTAGGGTGTCTGGGTTACCTGAAGGTCTCTTTGGCCAGCCCTAATTATGACCCTCCGACGGTTTGTTATTTAATTCTTGATCTAACTCCCAGGTTTCTATTTTCCTCTTCTTGTTAACTATTTTTCCTCTTGACATAAGCGGGTCGTATTCCTAGCTGCCTCCTTCTATGTTTCCTGACTTTTATCCATCGTGACTTTTTTGTCAGTCTGTCTCTCTAGTCTAGTATTTTTCACTTAGACTAGGAGTTTTGTTCAGTCTTATGGTGATAAGTAGAGAATCACGGTTTTCATTCTAGTTCATTGGTCCTCGTTCCAGCTCTAGGTATTATCACTCTCCGTATGGAAGAGACTTTAGGTCCAATTCCCAAAGTATATGGGAATTTTTACTTTCATCTCCAGACAGGATTCATTTAGTGGCATCCCACCATGTTCTTCGTCTTTGAAGCTTTCCTTAAGTCATTTATTTTCTTCGAAGCTTCCTGTAGAGTCTTTCAAAGGCCGGCCTCTTTCTGCTCTATGCTATGAGTTTAAAGGTGGTCTTAACATCCCCCCCTTGGCTGACCAACTCCCTCATTGTTTGAGGCAAATAGGATCCCCTATAGGTGTTATTTCTGGTGGGACTCTTAGGATTTCTTCTTTTCCCTTGCAAATTGTTGACTCGGCTCCAGATAGGGTTCAAGAAGTATACTAAGGACTCGTGGGAAGGATTAACAGGAACTGCGTAAAGAAAAAACCAGAGGTTAATCTAGTTCTAGGTGATGATGTTCCTTTGCTTGATGTTTTTTCTATGATGAAAACAATTGTTGTTGGACATTTATGTGGCTCTTATATGGCCCTCCCATCCTTCAGAACCTAGGTAGTAGCTCATTGGACGTTTTTGTTTTATGCTCCTCAGTGTTTGGTTCTCTCAAAAGGCTGGTTAGGGGCCATCTTGCAGTCCTCTAATTAATGATGTGAAGAAGGTATTAGAAGGGGCATGGATGTGGGGTAACCTAGCATTCAAAGTGAAGCGATGGGTTCCAAATTTTGATGCGCGGAGGGAGAAATCCAACCTGGGTAAAGCTATCGGGGATTTCCCTATGCTCTGAACCCTTGATATTTTTTCTCTTATTGGATCATCTTTAAATGAATATATGTTGGCGAAAAAAAGCTATAAATATAGGGAAAATATGGTGCTTGTGAAGATCCTCATTGACTTGGACAATCGAGATGGGCTACCCAACAAAATTGTAATTACAAAAGGGGGTTTCTCATACTCAGGTTTTGGACTACAATGGTCTTCCTTTCCATTGCAATCGATGTCACAAGTATGGACACCTGGTTCAGGACTGCTCCCTCTCTTTCATTAGACAGTTTTGGAAGAATAAAAAATGGATTGGTTCATCGAGTGGTTTAGCATGAGTTGATGGTTCACACGTCAATGATGAAGAGTCTTAGATGGTCTTCGTTGGGCACTCTGTCGCCATAATAGATGTCTATGTTGTCCCTACTTCTAAGGACCATGTCTTTTTGGAAGAGGGTGCTTCAACTTGCAACAATGAGTATGCTTTGGTAGTAATTTCTACTAGGTATGAAGGACTTCATGATAGCTTCACTCTTGAAGATTGTTGATCTCTATCTCATCCTTCTTCATCGGGTAAGGATTGTGCTCCCTCCTTGTTATCTTACACTTTTTTATCCTCATCAAGTACTCTTTTGGACTTTCTTCTTCCTTTTGGATTGACCTCCCTATATGGTCCACTCTCTTTACCTCCCCATGCTCACATGTGTTACAACCTATTTGATCCATCCTCCGCATGGGTATTATTTCCCCCACTTGTCTCTAGAGGTTTGTGACCCTTTGTATATGAGCGGTTCATTAGGCATATTCAATCGTGTCCCCCGATATCTTCTTGTCTTTCCCTTATTATCACCCCTTTTCCTACCATAGGGGGACCGGGTGAATGTTGCTCTCATTATCTATCCCCGGTTTGTAGTGATTATTACCTTGTTTTTTAAGGGACCTCATTTCTACCTCTTGGTTATGAGAACCATCCTCCTCTAATGTCGTCGGTTCCTGGGTCTTCTCTTTATGTGGAGTCCTCTCCTATTGGCTCTCCCTCCTCACATTTCCAGTTATCTGGTGAGGATTTTATCTCAGTTACTTTGACTGAAGATGACCCTATGCCTTCACAAATGGATAAGCCTTCTTAGTATCACTTCAGACCAAGATCATGTTCCAAATATGTCACGGGAATTGGCCCTTCCAAAGGTTTGCATATGGTGACTTCAAGAAGTAAAGGGAGGCTTATGGTACACAAATTTATCATGGCTACAACCAGAGTATAGGTTGTCTTGGTAAATGGTGGTAGACAGTGGACTATCAAGGGGGGGTTAGCATGCACCCCCATTTCCAATGTTAACTAATGTTATACACCACCCTCAATATCAGAGGGATAGGGAAACCTCATAAAAGAATGGCCCTAAATAGATTAGTCTCTTCCCATAACCAAATGTTCTTTTATTATAGGAGACATTGATGATTGGTGATTCCATTATTTCCAATTTAGAGTCACTTCTAGCAGGATGGAATTTCATTAGTCTAAATGCTTGGGAGGATTAAGGAGTGCTAGTAACTAGTTGGAAGCCTAGAAATCTTCATTGCACTTCTAGCCGGGGGATATCCTTAAGTCTTGGAGCACAATTTTCAGAGAGACACCTAGGCTTTTATTTCACCATTCTTAATATTTATGGTCTGCACATCAATCGAGTGGATTTCTGCCATAACTTATTTGAAGTAGGATTTCATAAGGTGGAGCGACTGATTCTAGTTGGGGACCGAAATTTCTCTGTAGACGAGGTAGAGATTTGGGGATTCATAGCTTTAAAAAATTCACTATTGGATTACTTCACAAATAAATTGGATGAGGAATCACTATTTGATCCACTTCCAATAAAGCTCAACCCACGTGGTGTAACATGCACACTAACTCACATGATCTGCAAAAATATTGGACTTTTACCTCTTAATTAAAGGTATGATTAGCTCAACCTCATGTATAAAGCAATGGATAGGATATGGATGAGTCTCTGACCACTCTCCTTTTTTCCTATAAGTGAAAGGGGATATTAGAAAACCTATGGATTCCTTCAAGTTCAACACCACATGGTTAGAGGATGTTGATTTTTCAGAATCTTGTCAAGACGCACTGAATCTCATATCGTCTGTCTCCTTTATGCTCTACAACTGTCCACTTTACGAACAATCTTAAGAGATTAAAATCTTATACTATCCCTTGGGCAACTAAGATTAATAAATATAAGTATTATGAACTCATTCAGATTGAGAAGTAGTTGAACTCCTTATATTCAACTTCTCCTGAGGGGTTTGCATATTTTGATCATAAGTTACATACCTTGGATCTTGAATCTTCCTACATGAAATTGTTATAAGAGGAGGAGGCCACCCTCAGACTAAAGATATGGGCCATTTAGTTGCAAAAAGGAGACAATAATTCAAAATTATTTTATAAGTACATGAAGTACTTATTAAATATTAATACTACATGGGAGATTAAAGATGATCAAAGGAATATGGTCACTAGTTTCCATGATATTGCCAAGGTTGGTGTGAAACACTTTTATGAATTATATAAGGAGGATCGAAGGGATAATGTAGCCTCTTAGTTGGAGATTATAGCTCATTTTCCTAGATTTATTATTGATGATAAAAATGCTTCACTTGTTGAGCCTATTTCTCATGATGAACTTATGGTGTCCATCAAATCTATGCAACATGATAAGAGCTCGGGCCTTCTGGATCGCATATTAAAGTTCTATTATTGTATGTTTGAGGTTATTGGAGAGTATTTACTTTATGTAATTTAGGAATCAATATAAGAAGGTAGAGTCTTTCATGCCTTTAATACTACTATCCTCACTTTATTTCCAAAAGTTAACAGCGTGATGAGAATGAACGATGTCAAGCCTATATCATTATGCAACTGTGTTTAGCTGATAGCTAACAGAATCATAGATATGTTATCAAAAGCTATCTTGCTTGAACAATTCTTCTTCCTTAAGGGCAAGCAAATTCATGATGCTATCGAAATAACACAGGAAGTGCTTCATTCCACAAAGGTTAAACATATCCCAATTGTGGTCATAAAGGCAAACTTATCAAAGGTGTATGATCATGTGAATTCGACTATTCTCATATTGTTTTTTCTATAGGTTGGTTTCCATCTAGATATGGTGAACTGGATCCTATCCAGTGTCCAGTCTATAAGTTTTGTGGTTCTCATTAATGTATCAGCATCATCTTTCTTCCGATCAAGCAAAGGAGTCATACAAGGGCGTCCTTTTGCCCCTCTCTTATTTGTTATGGTTATGGAAGGTCTCAATAGAATTATAAAAATGTGTTGGATACAATGGAAATATCAAAGGCTTCCATTTTGGGGGTAATGTCTACATTACCCAACTATTGTTTGTCGATGACATCCTTTTATTCTCATATGGTAGTACATGAGAGGTATATAAATTCAAATCATTTCTTGCACTCTTCTCGAAGGCTACATGTATGATATACAACCACAACAAGTCTACCATTTCTATTTTAAATTTGGCTCAAGATGTTGGTGATTGGATTCAAACACAACTTATTTTGTGATTATAGATGCCTCCAAGTGTTTAAAATATTGGGTTTCACCAGACTATACCATAAAGGATTGGTCTTGGCTCATCATTAAAGTTGAAAGTAAACTTCAACTCTGGTGCAATCAGTGGTTGTCAAATGATAGTAGGTTAGTGCTACTTAAATTTTTCATGGAAAGTATACATGTCTATTGGGTTACCATGGCTCATATCTCTATTGGTGTACATGATCATATTAGGAAGATTTGTGTTGGTTTCATGTGGCGTAGGAATCAGGTTGAAAAACCCTATCACTGGGTTTCCTGGAGTAGACTTACTTTGCCAAGGAACCACGGTGGATGGGGCCTCAAGCATCGCCTGAGCTTCTCGAAAGCATTGGCTACTAAATGCATCTAGCGTATGTTAAGTATTGATAGTCTGTCAGTTAAAATAGTGCATTATAAGTATATTTCTCCTATATCTATTTTGTAATGGATATGTTCTAGAGAGAAGTCAATGAGAATTGCATCCGTCCTGTGGAAATCACCATTATCTACCTTCAATCTCATTGGGGAATGGATCTCATGGGATATTGGAAATGGCGGGAATGCTTGATTGGGTATTGACCCGTGGATATGATGCAATGGACATGGTATTCTCCTTGAACTGATAATCATTTCCTTGGTGGATAAAGGCTTTATATTATTGTATCAAATTTATGACCAGACCCATTTCCAAGAATGGCTATCTGCTGAAGACATGGGGTTTTCCCACGAAGAAAAGGTTCACTGGGATTCATATATTGAAGTGTTAAAAGTAAGTCATCTTAGACTAGGCGAAAAGGAGGGCTCTCTCAAATGGACTAAAAATGCTTCTGTGGGATCATACTTACTAAAGGTTGAATATCAGACTTTGCATGAAGAAGAAGACCTACATTTGTCTGAGTGGTGGTATAAGGCAGTTTGGAATTTAAAGTTCCCTCTTAAGTCCAAATTGTTCTTGTGGATCACTTTAGTAAGGAAATTACTGGTATGGGATAATCTAATGAGGAAATGGTGAAGGACCCAACCGATGCTCCCTCTGCAAAATGGAAGGTGATTTCATTAACTATATCTTCATTAGTTGTCCCTATATGAAATAAATGTGGCTTTATGCGCCACAGGTAACTAGCATCCAGTTTTCTTGGACAAGGGATGATATAAAGGAGACCTTTCAACATTGGCTTTCAAATCATGCTTTCCGTGACTTGTTTTCCCTCCCTTTTTTATGGTCCAGGGGATTGGTTGTCCCAGAACAAGAAGATCTTCCAGGACACTTTTACCCCCCTCATACTCATGTAACTAAGAGTCTTGCCATAATGGCCCATTCCCCACAGGTTAATAATCTTGCCTCATCAAGGCAGATTATCCAGTAACATATCGACAAATTTGCTAGCATTACACTCACCCTTGTTAGAATCATGTTTGAACTTGTTTTATGTGTCACATCTAATGACAATGATTATTTACACTGGTATCTACCACTTTTAGACCATACTATTATAATTGTAAATAAGAGAATCAACTCCTTTTATGAAGGAAGAAGTATATGTGTAAGGCAGTTTTGTTTTGCCAAATTGAACAACATGGTTCAAAATTAAATACAAATGTTGAGCTGTGATATTTTTTCTAAAAAAAGAAAAAGACACATACAAAAGAGAATACTGTAAGCCACATAGTGTGGCCATTAATATACACATTATATTTTCACTATTATATTAAATCATAAGTATTTTTAAAAGTTAACTAAACCATGGGTTCTTTTGATTATTATATTCCTCTTCAATGATTTTTATGATGATAATTTTATCACATGTTTTTAGAAAGATTTTTTTACATAGTTTATTTTGTTTTTGAAATTCTTCTATCCACTCCACATTGTGATTTTGCTAGGTTTTAAGGTTGCATGCCATGACTTTATAATATTGATGATAACCACTATTATGATCCCAATTTGGAAACAACACCCTAACTTTATGTTTGATGGCATTTGTGTTGTTCCAATATGGTTCGTAAATAGAGATAATTATGTTGCAAGAATTTTTGTGAGAGTTTAGAGGTTGCATCTTGAAATTGTGTTAACTTATATGATACTTTTTAGAATTGTTATTATGACCCAAAAAAGGTATGACTACTCTGCTTTTGATTGTATTGGTGTGACATTAATTTGGTGCTCAAATAAAGACAGGTTTATGATTGTGAGGCCACGAATAAAAATTGTTATAACTTTTACAATATTTTTTAGAATCACTACTATAGCCTCAATCCATAAATTGCACCACCACTTTGCTTCAAATGATATTGGTGCAATTGCAATTTGATTGGTAGGGTGAGAACAAATCCCACCAGAAGAAAAAAATTGTTTCCATTGGCCCAAAAAAGTACTTTGATACCACTTGTTATGATCCTTGGCGCTAAAGATGTTTACAAATATTGAAAGCGAGTGAGATCAAACTTGAACAAGTGTAGTGAACCTTTTATTGATATTCCAAAATAGGAGAGCAATATTCGCTTGCCTCTTCGAGGGGGCAAATTTCGATTGAGCAATGCTCCAATACAATAGTAATCCTTGACATCCCATCAAATAAATATCTACCTCTATAAATTGGTTTTATCTACCCCAAGCCATAACCACTAATGACCCCTACATTAATGTCTAGACCATATTACATTTATTGAATGCAAACCACCTAGTTGTCTTACTTAATAATAACCAACATAGTGGATCCAATCTACATTACATTAAATTCCCATCGCACATATCTTCTCAATAATTCTTATGGACCCTTAGGCTCTTATTACATCGCTAAGAAGGATCCCACCAAATACTTAGCATAACAATAATAACCGTACTTCCTTTTAGACAAACTGATAAGAGACTCACATTTGAAACATTGAAGAAAATTTCCTTTATCCAACATTTTTTCTTACTTCTTTAGGCCTCAATTAATGGTTTAGTGGGAATAAATGCATTTTCCTACATGCAAACTAAAGGGTGGAAGCTAAAATTTATACAAATATTATTAGAAAGTTAATAAAAGTAACTATAGAGAGCAAACTGATCAAAAAAATGGTAAGCTATTAAATCTTTTTGGTTGATATGAGACGTCGTTGTGTTGATGACCTAGCTTCAAACCTTGACAACCATACAACCTTGGAAACTAAGTCATCGACCAAGTTTGACAACGTACCATATGCAACATTCATTCATCTATTAAAGCTTTTGGTGCGTGGTTCGTAGAGGAGCCCAAAATATTTTAAGACTTTTCACCTTCAACAATGGAAGCAAGTTGAGAGAGCTCTCTACGTAAAGCATGTTGCTTCGACAAAATGAGTTTGTGATTACAACTAAAGCCATATTTGCAAGCGTGATGTTTCACATGGCATATTATCTCTTCATAATAATAATGGATGGTTCCAAGAATTGAAATTGATTGATCTCTTAACCTTTTGTAGCACTTGTAATTTTCTTATTAAGTTAATCATCCCAGTGCCCAATTAAAAGTGTCATGGCTTCATTTTCTATAGACTTTCCTTAGCCTTGACAATTAGATTCCACACATATTATTTGAAGTAGCTCCATCTGCACTATATAAAATCATTAAATATTTTTCATTATAATGTAAATTTTTGCAAGTCAAAAGTCCCCAATATTAAATTAAGATAATCCTAAGTTTCCTTAATAATTTTGCATAGATTTAGAAATCTAACTCCTAACTAAGGCATTGATATTTTTTTGCATTTGACATCATTTGTAACATATTCTCTAAATGATTTAAACTCAAAAGTTCACAAATAAAGCTTGATTTACCACTTAAAAAAAGCCTATTAAACAAAACATATTATTGTTTAGTTTTCATAACTAAAGGTGATAACTAATTTCTATATTAATAACCGTTTAAATTGTGTGCTTCAATTCTTAAGTTTGAACTCTAGTCTCTATGCACTTAGCATTGTGTTTGATTACTAAAAAAAATCTTGAAAAAAAAGAGAGAAATACACTTTGCAACCTAAGGGAAAAGATGTATCACATAATACAAATAAATTAAAGCGGTACAAATTTTATTATCCCAAGTCTAATGTTAAAAACAACCTAGAAAATAAAAAAACATAAATCTATATTAACTTTCTATCTTTTAAATAACAAGAAATATACATTACAAGAATCTTCAACAACATCATTCAGCATGGATTCCCTACAAATTGGACAACTAGACTTGCAATTCCTCTTTTCAAGAGCGGGGATGTCAACGATCCCTCCAATTATAGGACCATAATGATAAACCCCTTGTTTGCAAAGCTATTTGGGAGCATGCTAGAAAATAGAATTAGCAAGTGGGCGGAAGAAAGGGGCAAGCGTGCTAAAGGACAAGCAGGTTTTAGACCTAAACATTCCATGGTGGACCATGGTATTACTTTAAGGAAAATCATTGAAAAAGTGTGGGAGAAAAAAGGGGAAGCCTTTTGTTGCTTTGTAGATTTCAAAAAAGCTTTTGACACGGTTCCTAGGGATAAACTGTGGCACAGAATGGAGGAACTTGGGGGTCCTATACATCTTAGAGCAGTTGTTCATAGGCTATATGAGGAGGTCAAAGTCAAAATTAGAACATTAGATGGTATCTTTGAAAGTTTCAGAAGCGATATTGGGGTCAAGCAAGGGTGCCCATTATCCCCTAACCTTTTTGGCTTATATATCGACAAACTTGAAGAGTGGTTAAACCTAGAGGGCAGGGATGGCGTCCTCATGGGCGAGTATGTGATAAGGCTTCTTTGTATGCAGATGACCTTATTTTGATTGCTAAGTCTGCTCTTGGCTTGCAAGAGCTCTTGATTTCCCTTGAGCACTTTTGTAGAACAGTTGGGATGCAAGTAAATACTAGTAAGACGAAAGTGGTAGTTTTTTCTAGCAAAAGAAAACATAAACAACATAAGTTCTACTTTGAAGACAATACCCTTGAAGTAGTGGAAGATTACAAGTACCTCGGAATCGACTTCAACAAAAGTTTGAGTTGGGAAGGCTGTAGGAAAAAAAGAACTCTGGGAGGTTGGAAAGCGTTTTATGCTTTCCAAAATAGGTGCAGAGAGGCAGAGTTATGGGACTAGAAAACTATGCAAACCTTTTTTGGGCTCTTAGTGATCTTGGTTGTTCTCTATGGTTGTGAAGTTTGGGCCAACAGTACCTCTGAATTATAGTGGAAGCAAATAGAAAAGATTCAAAAACACATAATCACAAGCAAGTTCAAAATTAAGGGTTCAGTGCCATACGAAATCATGCTAAGTGAAATGGGGGTGGCTTCTATTGAAGCAATCGCTATGGTGAGACTCATAAGATATCTAAAAAAAGTTGAGCAAATGGAAGAAGGTAGATGGCCTAAGGTTGTCTTCAATAACATATTGTGCAAAAGAAAGAAGACTTGGATGCGACAAAATATTAAATGGCTTAGCAAGTGGGATATGTGCTTGAGCACTTGTCCTACGAATAGTAAATAAATAAAGGCTTTTGTTATCAATAAGTTCCACAAGCGAACTTGGGATAAAGAGCTAGGGAGAAAGAGAAAGTATTATATTGAAGAGTTTAACCCTACCTACGATCAACATCAAAAGGTGTACATAGGGACCAATATACCTTGGAAAGCTAAAATTCTCATTGCTCAATTAAGAACTAATTCCCATCAACTCCGTTGTGAGACCGGGCGCTGGAAAAGGCCAAAAGAAGCTTGGGCAGAAAGGGTGTGTATTTTTTGCACCGCTAGTAAAGTGGAGACAGAGAAACACTTCATTTTAGAGTGTGAAGCCTTTAAGGACAATAAGGATAGGTACGCAAATATCTTGGCGGATAAATCTTGGGATGATTTATTTAACAAGGGGACTGTGGAAAAACTGGGGACGCTCATCATCAAGTTGAACAGACAAAGGATTGAATTGCAGAAAACAACATGCAGACGTTAAAATATTTCCTTCCTTCCTCTAAGTAATTTACTTTGTTCTTTAGATCGTACAAATTTTATTATCCCAAATCTAATGTTAAAAAAAATCCTAGAAAATAAAATAACATAAATCTATATTAACTCTCTATCTTTTAAATAACTAGAACCAGAAATATATAAGTAATTTACTTTGATCTTTAGATCCTAGGTCTTTACAACTTACGGAGATTAAGAGTTCATACCAAAAAGTGTTTGAAAAAAAATTAAAAATTAACGGGCTATAAAAACCAAACGGCCCTGATAGTTGATATTTGGATCACTTTGTTTGGGTGAAATTATTATTGTGATGACCCGGAAAAAAATAATTTGAAAAAAACGAGGCTTGAATGTGGATCGAAGTATTATCCGGATGGGAGTCGATTAATCTTTTCTCTTCCATTCGAATTACATCCATGACGCTGATGTCCACAAGAGAAGAGGGCGAAGAGGGTGTTTTGAAATGAATGCGTTTATGGAGCTGCTTACTACGACTCCGCGTTTCTCAGAACCTGGTCTGCTTCGCTATGGTAGGCTCTGTTTAAATTTAGTTCAAGTTTGGTTTGGGTATTTACAGAAGACACACTTGATGAGGGGGAAGAGTATATCACCTTCAAATCTCTTAATTTGATTGATGCAACTCCAGTTACTTCATTGCTTGAGAACCGCTTTCCTGAATTGTTTATCAAATGGGTTCGTGGAGCAAAATTTCAGTGTATTAACTACTCCCACAATTGAAGGCACAAAGAGAAAACATAAAATGTCTTACACCAGGCCTAAATATGGCGACAAACTAAACGTTGTCCTTTTGTTGCTCCTCTCTTGCTGTATAATATAATCTCCTCTTTGGGATATATCACTGGATACATGTATTTTCTATGTTAATTCTTATATAGGTGGCGATGCTTCAATACTTGTATCATTGCATTATACGAAAAAGGGGGAGATTAATCTTCAAATCGATGGTCTTCCTTGCTTCTACTTCGGAGGGCCTCTAGAGACAGCTATACACATTACAGGTTTGTGATCTTCGATAGTTGATGGTCAACCACGGTAAAACCAAGGTTATGATCTTCAATAGCTAGAAGAGTGTTTTGTTGGAGTTTCATTTCTACTTTCACGGTGAGGAGATTGAGATCACCACTACCTACACTTACTTGGGTGTTCATATTTTTAGGTCTTCGTTTTGTTTGAGACGAACTCTCTATCCTCTGATCAAACAAGGTATATGGTTTCCTAACCCTTCTGGAGTGATAGTGTTTCTATCACAATTTTTAGGATATTCAGGTCAAGATGGATCTTCTAGACAACATTTTCAGGTTACAAGGCTTGTTACTCCCCAAATTCTCTATAGTGCACCCTACTATATGTGACAAGGAGGGGGGTCCTTTTGCTATTGTAAAAGGGCAAGTTAGGGCTATTTTATGTAAGAGTGTTAGTCTATCGGCAAGCTAGACCCCTTGGTTGGTCATGGTAAGTCCTCTTGGTCTTTATTTCAAGGTGTACTAGTATGATGGCTTTGCTGACTACCTCATGATGGGTGGTAACTCCCTGTCATGTCGAGGCATTTATGCCTTGGGTAGGTATTGGTCTATTTTGGGTTGTTTCCATTAGGAGTCAGGACACATGATTTGTGGAGCCCCTAGCCACACTTGTGATTTTATGCTTTGTAAGGGTTGTCATACCTGCTTTAGCACACCTCTTTATACCCACTTGGACCTTATGTTACATTACCTCTTCTTTTGGTCATCTTGGTCAAAGAAGTGAAGATGCCCACCTTAGAAGAGTTTGTGGAGCCCCTAGCCACACTTGTGATTTTATGCTTTGTAAAGGTGATTGTGCTTGTAAGGGTTGTCATACTTGCTTTAGCACACCTCTTTATACCCACTTGGACCTTATGTTACATTACCTCTCCTTTTAGTCATCTTGGTCAAAGAAGTGAAGACGCCCACCTTAGAAGAGCTCTTTGAAGGTCGTACCTTGCAAAAGGAGGATGGCGTTGAGGCAAAAGACACATTGTTGGGGCTAGTTGGGGCATGACATCCTCCTTTTAGGATCAACACTTCATATTGGTTGAAGCCTCTTGCTTATTTGTTACTATTTTATGTCTTTTGGGTTTAGTCCCCTATTTTTGTGGGTGCCGAATCACAAATTTAAAGTTATATGCCATTTTGTTAGGTCGGCTTAAGATTAAAAAGGAGGAGGTTGCTTAGTATAAATAAAGCACCTCACCTTTTCATTTTGTAACAAGAATAAGGGTTCATATATTATTCTTATCTTTTTTCTAATGGTATTCAAGGATAACTCACTTTTGTCTTGGCATGTTTCTCTTGATGTGAAGGACACATAGTGGATTTCCTAGGGTTTTGCTAATCTTTCAAGGTTGAGTCAAAGAATGCTTGTTGATGACTCTTGGTAAAGAAAGGATTCTAGGGTTTCTTCTCTGCTCTGATCTAGGGTAAGATTTTTAATATCTTGTCTAGATTTGCTTTTAATGCACCTTGGCAAGATCAATTACGGTTTTATTCTATATCTTGTTAACCTTGGTGGTGAAGACTTTTCTCTTGAAGGAGCTCTCCTTGCCAGCCTTGGAACTCATATTTTTCCCTAATTTGGTTAAGGATTATTCTAACCCTAATTTATATATATTGCATTGCGAACTTGTAAAAGGGACATTAACCTTCATCTCTTGTTGCCCTAGGAATAACACTACGGTCTAATTCCGTTACATTTTTTCAAAATCACAAAATTCTATATCTATATTTGAAAAAATACAAAAAAATATCATATTCCAAAAATACCAAAAAATCTCATATTTGCAAAATATAAAAATCATATATATAGAAAAACCGTAAAAATCAAATAATAGACAAATCCAAAAAATATTGCATTTGTGAAGAATCTAATCCATCAAAAGCGGTTCGCTGCCTTGGTTTTGTGGCTAATCGCCAAGGGCGTCTCATCTTGGTGGTTAGTTTGAAAGATCTAAGATTTTGTGCAAGTGTTGGTGAGTTTTCAGATCTGATTTTAGCATTTACAGCCATCCGAATCCAAGTTTGAAGGGACCTACAAGCTATGAGCAAGGCCTATTACCATCCCTAATCATTTGGGTCTCTATCTAGTGGTTTGAAATGGTGTTTTTTGTGATTTCTGGGGGTGGGTTAGGGCATCAACCATGACTGTAGTTTTAGTTACAGCCATCATTTGGCCAGCTTTTCAAGGTCTATAAGTTGTTTGGAAGAGCTCCAAGGTTCCAAGTGTCCCAAGACATCATTGGGAGCTTTCTTGCACAATTATCAACACTGTTTGGCTTGTTACTAGCCCTCAACCAGATCTGGTATGTCATTTTCAAATTTGTTTTACTTGTTTGTTGGTTGCTGTAAAGGTATGGTTTTCACTCCTCTTGGTTTCCATACACTCCTAAGTAAATTAACCTCATTTTAAGTGGTTTTCATCTATCTATTGAACACACTTTGTTGGCTGTCCTCTCATAATAGCAACAAGCCTTTTGTCTTCTGCTCTAATTGTGTGTATTTATTATTCTAATTCCTATCCTCTTAAAATACTTGGTAAATATCCTTGTATTAATTCCTTTGAGTCCATAAGGCACTAATCTTTGTTAAGAGGTTGCTCATGAAGTATTCTTGTATCGCCTTGCTGGTTTTGTAGGTCTACTTCACCCACATTAGGGACTTCCTCTTGGCTTTTAAAAGTTGGCCTAAAGTCTAAGGAGTTGTGTTGTGGTGACATTGGGCACAATTCCTCTTGTGCTTACCTTCGTAGCACCACGATTCAGGACTTTCATCAGGGTGCTACTTTGAGCGGTAACAAGGCCCATGGTTTTGTATGGCTTTAAGTTTTGGGAATCGAGTTTGATAGAGGAGGATTGCATCACAACAAAGAAGGTTTAGGCAATTTGCAAACATCAGCGCGACAAAAAAATCAGTGGTGTCCAGCAAACATCGTTTTGGGATATCTTGGTAGCACATCGGTAAAAATCGACAAACTTAGAAAAATACAAAAATATTCATTATTTTTCATTTTTTTAAACATCTAAAGCAACAATTACATCAATTAAACACATTGCTACATGAATATGGAAATAAAATCAATATATAAGATATATAAGATGTCTAGAGATACATCACACATAAAAAATGGATCGTGTCTTGAATCCCTAGGCATAAAAATATCTCAAATGTATCTCATATATACACGAAAATGGTGGATGTTTATTCCAATTTGAGGTTTGTAGAAACAAAAGCGAAGAAATAAAAAAAGGCGAGACTAATTATTACAACCAAGAGTCTCTTTCATGCCTGAAGGCTGCACTCGGGAGAGCAAGGCTAGGTTAGTATTCGTACTTTACAGAAATAAACCCTTGAAAGAAAAAGCTAAACTAACCATAGCAAAAAATGAAACTAATCTAAAGCAATAATGACACAAAAAAGAATAGAAAAGCAAACCATCAAGGAGACGACACGAATCCCCCCAGGGGGGATGGTGTGCGGGCACTTGGAAAGCCCACCTGTTTTTCTTCTTCTTATTGTATTTACAATACTTTTGCCTTTGGTTCTTATAATTTTGGATCCAAAGGCTTACAAGGTTTTATGAGTAAGACAAGATCAAGAATGGTGCTCCGAGATGTCTTTGAACAATTTAGACCTTTGATTTTCCGGCAGCACTTCTCCTTGTCTTGGCGATAAAAGCGAAAAACCAGCCACTTGTAATGCACCGAACGTGCCAAATAAAGCGTAAAGAACATAAAAGTATTAAGTACTGAAGAATTGGAAATATGCACAAGTACTTAATAAAAACTAGATCTACTTCAAAAATATTACTTTATGCTTCTAGATCTAGATACATGCTTAAACAGATTAGCCTTTAGATATTCTTTTGAAAGAGAGACTAAACTACTTAAGCATGTGGGTAACAAAGGAGAATGTTTGATTTAAATTGAAGGAGAGAGAGAGAAGGAAAGAGCTCAAGCTTGGGAATGCTTGGGCTATGGAGTCCATTGTTGGAGAGCAGAAGGACTATGCCTCTTCAACAATGAGTTCTTGGAGAGTGAGAGAAGTAAGCAAGATCTCACACAAATCCAAGAGAACCACCTGTTAAACACCTTCACACTTGCCAAGAGACTTGTCAAATCTACTAAAAATTCATGCTAAAGATAAGAAGAGCATACCCATAAGCAAATCAACATGCAAAATTCTACATCTTGAACATAAATTAATTAAGAGAGCAAAGAAACTACTTTACACACTCCTATCGATTAGTACTAATCTATGTTGCCAGGAAACGTGGGTACGGGTACGGGTACGGCACTTTTTGAAACAGGGTATTTCGGTATGTCGAGGGTACTATATATATATATATATATATATAATATATATATAATATATAATATATATTAAAAATAAAACTAAAACATGTCACAATCGCATGACTCACATGATACATCATGATCCAATGATCCATAGTACCATACATGCACATTGTCATTGCATATTCACTTTCAGATTTCGTCATTGATTCATTGAACAATGAAAATTCACAATTCACATTGAAAATTTGAAACATTCAAAGTTCAAACTTCAAACATAAATTAAAATAAGTTATAAATTATAATATATTAATGACAAATGTATGTCCATGACTCCTTGAGTCCATTCAACATTGTCAAACTACATTCAAAATTTGCCTAATGGCATTTTCAAACATGAAATAGAAAGTTCAACCCATGGGCTCTTTGTATAATAATAGTAATTATATTGACAAATAGATTTTGGATTTATGTTTGCATTATCCATCTTCTCTGTGTTAATTTTTAACTGTGGACGATTGGAAGAGTTAATTTTTAACTTGAAATTAACTGTCACGTATTTGACAACATGCAGGAAAACTGTAAATAAAAAATGCTGGGTATTGTTCTAATTTTTAATTAAAAAATGTTGGATACCATTTAAGTTAATAAAATTGGCTGAAACGCCTTAATATTAGTGCTCGCTTACAGCAGGATTCTATAGTGACAGCCTATGGTCAATAATTCGCTGCCATTCCAAAAATCAAATGGGGTTTCTACAAAATTAATTATTAATAAAAGATATTTAGAAAATAAAACTCTGGAATTTGTTTAAAATGGAACTCTGGAATTTGTTTAAAATGGACAGACAATTTCTTTATTGGACAGAGCAATTTCATGGTATGGACAGGTCACAGAACAATTTGAGAAGAAAATGCAATTTCTTTTGCCCTGAAGGTTGATTTAAACATTACATAAATAAACACTAAAACTGACTTACCCTGAGCTGCCCACGAGCTGGCAGATATGCTGTGCTGCCCACGAGCTGGAGCTGGCCGATATGCTGTGCAGCCCACGAGCTATACCCTGTAATGCTGCCCGATACACTGTGCAGCCTGTGTGCTGCCCACGAGCTATACCTTGTAATGCTGCCCGATACACTGTGCAGCCCACGAGCTATACCTCCGTCGATACCCAGGGTTGAGGACAATGAAAAATGAAAATCAAACTTGTTCCTTCACTGATCAATGAATATTGCATATAGTTACGGTTTGGGGGGGTTTTAAATAGCAATGCAAACTCCACGATTTATCAGCCACATTGCCACGGCCCACGATTTAGGAATTTTTTATAAAATTTGGAAATTGCCGTACCCCAGGCGTACCCAAAATCGGGGTACGCCGTACCATTTCCTGAAAACGTACCTTATTTTTTTTTACGGAGTACCCGGTACGTCATTAATGCTCACGGTACGTGAGGGTATGTCTGGGTACGTACCATTGCCGAACCCAAGTACCCGGTACGTGTACCCGATACCGGTACGTGTACCCGACCCCTCGGTACGCGTACCCATGCAACACATGTACTAATTCTTTAATGAGGCTAGCTTTGACAAGGAATGACTAATGTATAAAACAAATCCTACAAGTTACCTTAACAAAAACATGAGATAACGATCATCCAACACTTAAGCCATGCACCACATGAGACCTCCAATGCCTTTTATTATTCCAAAAATAATACAATACAATACAATGAGAGCAGACCTTCGGTCCTTTGACCATGAGCAACAATAAGCAAAAGCTCTGCTTAAATAGCAAAAAGGACCCCAGGGGGGTGTACATCAAGTGGAGTTTGAAGTCGAGTTCATGGAGTGTGTTTCCCATCGATGTGCACACTGTCAGCAGAAATCTTTCGAAAAGCTGTTTCCCAAGCGGGAAAGGTGCGGCCTTGAGGGCAAGCAAAGAGTTAGGTGCTGTCACCTGATCCCGACTCCTCCGTTTAGGCAAACTCCTTACGAAACCAAGGGGAGTAGTCCCTACAAAGAGTTTCTAAGGCTCAAGTTTTTTAAAGATATTTAGGTGTATGATGCAGATGGATGTTTTTTAGGAGTTTCTTGGAAAGAGACTTACAACAAAATAACCAAGTGAGCACTTGCAAGTAAAATTAGAAATAAACATCCATTTGACTATTGCACAATTAAAGTAAAGCATTCATGATATCGAAAAAAGATGAAAAACAATGCTTTAGATAGATAATAAGCAAATTGATAGGGCTAGTGCTAGATGGAGTGCTTGAAAATGTTTTGCAAGTGTACTGGGTAAATTTTACTGTAATTTTTAAGGGTGAGTTGATTATTAAACGGGAAGGGAATTTCCAAGATATACCTATTGGTACGGGAGATACGTCCAGATTCTTCAAAGAGTGGCTCCTCACGAGAAAATGTGGGCTAGATGGAGTCGTAGGGGGATGTTTAACACTACACCAACAAGGATGTAGCCTAACTGGACCCCACGGTCGCTTTCTAGTAGTTCTCGCTTTCCTTGAAGACTTTCCCCACTACTTCTTAGATTCAATACACCGGATTTTCGTAATATTTGAGGGTTGTGAGTTTTATTAATGTGACTTGGATTAGAATGTGAGGATTTAAATAGTCTACAACTGCTTTTGGGTATCTCGACCGGGTAGAGCATACACAGTGTAGTAAAATTTGCTTATTCCGATTTTATTAACCGTGAACAAGAGCCATTGTAACAACCCTCCGACAGAGAGCACTCTTGATCCGCCTTATGGTGAGATTAAAGAGATTTATGCAAACAAGGAAAAAACTGCTAAACTAAAAAGAAATAAACTAAGCAATGAACTCTCCGATAGAGAGCACTCTTGATCCACCTTTCGGTGAGATTCAAGAGATTTTGTGTTCTTTTTCTTTGAGCAATTTAATAAAAAGCAGTAAAACTAATCTAAGACAACAAAGTAAAGCCTCTCCGATATAGAGTGTTCTTGATCCACTTTTCAGTGAGATTCAAAAGACTTTTGATTCTTTTCTTTAAAAAAAAAAAATCTTAATAAAAGCAAAAAAGATTGAAGTAAAACTATACTAGCAAAGTTTTATGAAAGCAAAAAAGATTAATGTTCCTATTTTACTCTAAACAATTACTGTGCAGGTAGAAAGCTAAGACGAAGGACGATACAGGTTTCCCCCAAATGGAGGAAGTGGGGTGTGGGAGCCTTTATCCCACCTGCTCTTTATTAACTTACTTACAATATCATTTTTCTTTAGAGGATACTTTTTGTCCTTTTGGAGTTAGGATCAAAAAAGTTTCCAATTTTTTAGAAGAATGGGTAAAGAAGAAATGGGAGAGTAAGAGAGGGGGGGGTGGAAGGAGCCCTTTTTTTATGGTTCAAGTCTTTGCATGCGCCTCCAAAACTCTTCTTTCTTGAAAGATGAGTACAAAAACCAGCCAACAAAAAACTCAAGAAAAAATTTGCATGTTAGCCCAACGTGCATAAAAATCTGAGATATCGTACTTGTAAATGATAGGAAAAATATACTACTTCAAGTACTAAAGCTGAAAAAAAGTTAGATCCAATCTTTTGATAAACAAACTTTGAAGAACTTCTTAGATCTATGTAACAAGAGATAAATTGATAATGGCTGAAAATTTAGATCTATTTGTTACGAAACAAAAAGGTAACCGGAAAGAAATGTTTTTTGAAGTTTGAAGATGAGGAAGAAAGACTTCAATCCCAAGCTTGAACAAATATGAGCATGGAGGGAACCTGTGGGACAAGAAACATTAGAAAAATCCAGTGAAGAAAGACAAGATGCAACTGAGCTCCGATCTCTATTTCACGTTTGGTGATCTGCAAAGCTTCAAAACCGTTCAAGCAAGTGATTAGATCTAGTATGGTAAATTAAACAAGAACAAAAGCGCATAAGTATAACTGAATACAACATGCAACTCTTAAATCTTTTATAACTACACATGAGCAAGCAAGTTGAAACCTCAAATGCCTACTCTATGGATTAGAATATAATCTTCTAAGCTAGATAACATAGCATGCATAAATAATAAAGGAACTACACATATATCACCTCAGTTATAAGCCAAATATTCTCCATGAAAGTTCTTGCACCATCAAATTGTCCTCCAAAGACTCAATTTTATTCATAAGAAAGATAAGCAGTTACAATCATACGGGCAAAGGTCCTCTGCAAAATCATTTACCCTAAAGATGGAGCAGAGACCTCTTATTTATACAAGAAGAAGAGAGAGCTTAAGCCCTAGTGCAAGCATGAAGGAGAGGGCACAACCACCAAGTAGTTGGAGCTCTGATTGTCTTCGAATTGAAGAGAATTGGACTCCGGTAGATGTGATTGGGGTGAGGTGGCCTCCACCTAGGCAAGGCGCCCACCCTATCACCTCGGAATCAATCACCCAACCAATGAGACTGTGCTAAAGAAGGAGTTCACCCATGCAAGGTGAAGGAGGCTCAAATCCCAAGACACAGTTAGATTCAATGCTCCGATAATGATTCAGATCAGGTGGGTGATGATTGGAATCTTCCCAAATGCTCTTTGCCATGTCATTTAGTCCTTTACTTTATTCAATTTGGTTTATTTTGGAGAGTTTTTTATTTATCTCCATTTAATATTTTCATGATTATTTTAATTAAATATTCCTCATTTATTGATTTCGAGGAAATGTTCAATTAAGTGTGTTGTCCGCCGAATGCACACCGTCAGTAGAAATCTTTTGGGCTGCTGTTTCCCTGAGCGGGAAAGGTGTGGCCTTGGGGGCAAGCAATGAGCCAGGTACTGTCACCTGAATCCCAGCTCCTCTGTTTAGGCTAACTCCTAATGAAGCCAAGGGGGGTAGTCCCTAACAAAGAGTTTTCTATGGCTCTATGTTTTTAAGTGTTTTTGGTGTTGTTATGCAGATGGGTGTTGTTTAGGAGTTTTTTGAGATACAATAAAATACGCAATCCACGTTGCAATTACAAAACACAAATATCAAGATGACACAATATATGACGACTTAGAATTTAAATAAGCATCCACAATGTAATGACTTTAAGAATTAAAGGACAAATGGTCCAAATCAGGGTGATACATGTAAGTTTTGAAGACCAGTGCCAAATGGAGTCAATGAGTGCTTGGGATGCTGCAGATACAAGTATCGATATAATGTTTGTGTGATTGTTTTGAAATTGTTCTTGGTTGATTTTATAGTATTTTAAGTAATCTTGTTTTTAGGTGTCTATGGAAATCTAACTGGAAATACTTTCAGTGGCTTCGTTCGAAGACATGTCGGTGCCGGTCTGGCTCACAAGCTAGGTGTTCAGAGAATTTAACCAGCAAGTGTCTAGATTGAGCAGTCTGGCGTCCCCACTTGGAATTCGCCCACTACCCGAGTATTTAATCAACGCCGGTTCGTTGGTTATGGGGTTGAAAGTTTTATTATGTTGAATCTTGCCCGATTAATCTGTCCAATACCGTTTCTCAGTGTATGCCAGTTTTTTTTTTAGGCTGGTCAGAGCATACTCCGGCAAGGAAACAACGAATAAATTCAAATTTTATTAAAGGGGAGTGATGAGTTGCGAATTTTAATTAGAGCACACAGATGAACCTCTCCGACAGAGAGTGCTCTTGGCTTGTCTTATGATAGAGGTTCAAGAGACTTTAACTAATCTATATGCTAAAATATAGTAAAAGTGCAATGCTTATGCTCTCCGACAGAGAGTGCTCTTAACTCGTCTTATGACAAGTTCAAGAGTCTTTGGTTCCTTTTAAAGACAGATAAAGCACACATAAGGAACAGAAGTGATGCTCAAATAATAATAACAAATGCAAAAAATGAAACTAGCAATTAGTGGAAAGTAAATCTAAGCTAGCAACTAGTGTTCTAAAGCAAAATGAAAAGCTTATCTAAGTACCGAAAATGAAACTAAGCTAAAGAACACACCAAGACACTCTTCCCCAAATGGGTAATAAACACAAACTATGGGAGGCTTTATCCTACTTAGCCTTATTCATTAATATTTTACAAGATGAGGGAATTTAACCCTTGAAAATGAAGAAAGTGGCTAAACAAGAGAACTTGAAGCCTTATTATGACTTGTACAAAGGATAAAGGTTTTTTGGGGTCAAATCCTTGTCTTTTGGATCTAGCTTTGCTTGCTCTTTTCTTGCTTGATTTTGCTCTTGGTTCACCTGTAAGGAAGAACTTTAAACAACAGCTAGTGAGAGTGTTAGGAAACCAAATTTCTACTTATGATTCGAAAAAATGAAAGTGAATGAGATGATAAGTGCACAATGAGATAAATAAGAGCCCAAAACAGGAAAACAAGACAAAAAATCAGACCTTGGAAATATGAGGAAAAGCTTGCCTTCAATGACGCAAAATGCACGTTTTTCAATGAAATGACTTGAAATTTTTTGAGAAATAAAATTTTAAAGATTTTTTAAATATTTTAGGCTAATTTCAAGAATTGGAAAATAGCAGAAAATTGTAAAAAATCAGTAAAAAAAAAACAAGCTTAAATTTGCACATTTTTCGAGAAAAAGTAAAAAAATTTGAAAAAATAATTTTTGGAAAATTTTCTGATTTTTAAATGAATTTCTAGAATTGAAAATTAATGAAAAACACAGAAAAACCAACAAGCTTAAAAGTGGAAAATTTGCATGTTTTTTGAGAAAATTTGTGCACGTTTTCCAAGGCAAAAAAGAAGTAAAAAATTGACTTTTAAGCACTACTCTTGAAATTTTCAGCTAGCTGAAAATACACAAGAGTTAGTGAGGAAAGAAAAACGGCACGCAAAACAATGCGACAATTGGGAACAAATCCCAAGGTACTTCTCAAGACAAATGCTTGGCAAAAAGAATGATGGTCTTGGGCAAAAAACTAAAAAAAAATGGAAAATGAAAAAGTAACAAGCCGAGTAAAAGGAAATAATGGATTTACAAGTTTGTAATGAAGCTAGGATCTTAGATCTAGTAAAAATTAAAGATTGAAAATAGTAGATCTAAACCCAAGCAAGTAGATCAAAGTGTGAAACTTTGATCTACTTAGCCAATCATAATGCAAGATCTAGAGATATGAAAGATTTGAGAGTATTGCACTATTTGGAAAGCAAATCAAAAGATAAAACTTGTGAGTGTAGTAGATCCGCTTTGTAGTAACCAATGTAACCAAGAGATTTTTTGAAGTAGTTTGTTTGATGGATGAGGCAAGCAAGCTTTGTTTCTTGACTTTTTGAAGTAGAAGCCTCCTTTGGGAACTTGTAGGATGAATGTATAAACCAAGCAAAAGCTCTTGCGCCTGGGATAATACCTGAAAGCCACAAAACTCAAGAGAAAAGCATAGATCAAATAATATTGTGCTAGATTGTTAGCCTTCTAATCACAAGATCATATATTTTGAGAATCAAAAGAGATGAGCTAAGAATGGTATCACCTTAAACAAGATGAAGCATAGCATACAAAGAACTCCCACATGGACCTCCAAAGTCTTCTTGCTATATTCAAATTCAAAAGATATTACAAATTTCTCCAGAGTGTACTTGCACAAATTCTCCATCTATGAAAGAGAGCAAAGCACCTTTATATATACAAAAACCAAGCTAAAGAGACCTAAATCGAATTCCCTCCATGGAGAGACAAATGGCACATGAGATCAAAATCGAATTCCTAGTCTAACTCCAAGCTTGGAGTGGTATCCACCTATCAACATGAGTTAGCATTTAAGTGGATGGGGAGGTGGCCTCCACATAGGCAAGGCGCCTCCCATACTCCCTAGGATTCATCACCCAACCAACCAATATCCACCCTCCACATGCATGAAGGCGTGAGTTCAAGAGGAAATGCGTGAGCCTTCATATGGATGCGTGGGCAATCAATGGAGACAAAGCAATGAATGAAACTTGTGATAACTAGGAGCCAAGCCCATGAGGTGGCTAAGGCGCCTACCTTTGCCATCAATGCTACCACACCAATCCATTGCTCAAGTGACATCTCACCAATTCGTGATTTTGGTGAAGGAGGGCGAATTCTCTTGAAGGAGATCTCTTCTGCTGACTGGATAGTTCACTGAAAGTATTTGGAGTTGATTGGAATCTTTATTAATGCCTTGTGCCATGTCATTCAGCCTTTTATTTGATTGAATTTGGTTTATTTTGAAGAGATTTGGATTATCTCCAAAATATTCATTTTGAATATTTTAATTAATAATTTCTCTGTAAATGACTTTTTTTGAGAAATTATTAATTATGAGGCTGAATGAACATCCGAATCTTAGGATAAGCCGGTCCGGGGTTCATGTGTGATTTTTGGCTTATGATTTAAGCCTTCAATCTCTGAAATCCACCCTCGGATGACTGACATATTACAAATTGCATTTTTTCCAATTAAATATTTTGGAAAAAATAAAGAAAAAATAATAAAAACTCAATCCAACGTGTCCGGTAAAATTTTTTCGGACAGTGTTTTTATTGGACGAGGACCCTAGGAAATGACCATCTAAGACATACATGGTGTCTAGTAGGCTTATATACATTAGTTGGACTCTAATAACCCCCCAAGGCTCAATTTTCAAAATCGGGCATCCCAACTTTGGAGGAAGCGGGAGAAAACCTCGTTGATTATTGCTCGGCTATAGGCAAAGCATAATTGACAAGGGCAAAAAACTCCTTTGGAATACCTTAGTTGATAACCAAGTCATGGGGGACCGAGCCACTCAAAAATCCTACTAGCACACTTATTACAAACCCCGTGGGGCCATGGTCATTTTGATTGAAAAATAAAACTAGCTAGCCAAAGTTGGTTAATTATTGCAATCTGAACCCCTGATACTCTGGAAGTGAACACTGATAGTGTTCCAACACTAGCGGCTCAATGGAGGTTCAACTATTGTACAAAATAGTTGGTAACAAAGTGCAAAATAATCATCAGAAACTTAGGATAAGTGGGTCTAGGGGTTAAATGAATGTTTTGGGTTAGAAAACAAGTATTTATTTGCCAAAATCCTCCCCCAAACCACTTAATTATTACACTTTGAAAATTTTCAATTAAACCATAGGAAAAATGGCTTAATTAATTGAAAAAATTAATTATTTAAAAAAAATAAAAAAATAAAAAAATCCGAGGACGTCTGCTAAATTTTTTTTCGGACAATGTTTGAACATGCCTCGGGACCTAGGAAATGAACATAGGACATACCAATAGTGTCTAGTAGGTTCATATTTTACAGTTGGACTCTAATAACTCCCCAAGGCCTAACCGCCAAATTCAGGCATTCCAGCTTTGGAGGTAGCAGGAGAAAAACTCATCTATTATTACTCAGCTAAAGGAAAAGAATAATCGACAAGGGGAAAAACTCTTTGGAATACCTTATTTGAGTGTTAAGTCTGAGGGAACCAAGCCACTCAAGACCCCCCTATTAGCACACTTTATTACAAACCCCATGGGGTATGGTCATTTCGACAAAAAATAAAAAAGGCTAGCCAAAACTGGCTAACTCTGGCACAAACTGAACTTCCGAACTCTGGAAACGAACATACATCATGTTCAATAACTGGCGACTCAATAGAAAGTTCAACTATTGTACAAAATAGTTGGTAACAGAGTGATTTATGGATCTTGTTTTGAGTTTGTTGCAAAGAGAGGACGTCACCACTACTCCAAGTGATGCACCCTTACCTACCATGCCAACATAGTAAGCCATTGGTTGCCACATAAGAGATGCGCCTCCATGAGAGGGAGGGCGCATACCTAAACTTAAGCCATTTACCGCCTTCCAAATCTTGACTCACGTATGACGTCTTGGTTCCTTTTGAGCTCGCCTTCCATGGTGATTTGACTTGCCAACATGTCATGTTCTAAAAATTGCCACATACCAATGTGACTTGAGATATGGTGGGCGCATTCCTCAGTCATGAAGTGATTCGCTTACTCCAAATCCCTATCAAATCCCACACTTTATTCATCCAATGAAGTCGCCCACCACTTGAGACAAGCATGCCACCTTTTTAAACACGTTTTGTCATGTGCTTTTTGACCTTTTACTTTTGTCTTTTTTGTCATTTTGTTGCTTTTTTAGCATTTATTTGACATTTCATTGCCCCTTCAACAAAAAATGGCTCTATGTGACGATTTAGTCGCCCAAAACGTAGGAAAAGTGGGCTCTAGGATAAAAAGGACGCTCTGAGTGTGAAAACGAGCATCTCCATGCCAAAATCCGCCTCCAGATCATACTTTTATCACAATTTGAAATTTCGCATTTAAACCATTAAAAATGGCCCAAGTTTGCGAGAAAAAATATTTTTCTCGAAACTTAAAAAAAACCTAAGGGGGACCTAGTGCAATGTTCATATGACTTAAAGAAGTGACTAGCATGGTAATATACATAGACACCTAGACTTTAATAACCTCCCAAGGCCTAACCACCAAGGCGAATGCTCCAGCTTTGGAGGTTGAGTGAAAAACTCAAAAATTATAAGTCGTTTATGCAACAACCGATAATTAACAAGTGAAAAAACACTCTAGAGTACCGCATTGATAGTTAAGTCTAAGTCAACCAAGCCTTTTACAAAATTTCATCATGCTATGCCAACTTATTACAAAATCTCCGCACGGTATGAACATGCAATTATTTAAAAAGGGGCCAGAATATGTAATGATGACTTATGTGTTATATTGGTAAAATATCATCTAAAGGCATAAAATAACTCTAATATTATAAAATAGAGTTATCCCACATGCATCATTGTAATTATATCCTTTGTAACCATTCTCTATAGAAAGAGGTGGAAATTCATTTACCCCACGTGTGTTATGGGATGTATTGTAATCCAAATCTCTTGGTATATAAGAGAGGTGAATGTGACCCTTTTGGGTATGTGTTGATTGTAGTTCATAACACATCACATGTTGTGTATGTCATTTGTACACACATGATTGTGACATGATTGGGCAATGGAGCTGGATGTGATGCATATGTGAGGATGCCATGTAATCTTGGAGATCTATTTCTAGAATAATGGAAGATGCAACCCTTCCCGTAGACGTAGCCCATATTGGGTGAACCACGTATATCGGTGTTCTCTTTTCTCCAATTTTATTTCATGCTTTATGTTGCTTGGTAGATAGAAAGATAGACTAGTAGTGCTTTCCATATTTTATATTGTGTTATGGTATTAATTCATATGTTCACAATATTCTAATATGGTACCAGAGTAGGTTGCTATGCTCTACTTTCTTCGGTAATTTTTTTTATTTTTTATTTTCAAGTAACATATGTTCATGATTTTACTTGGGCTTTTCATTATATTGTGGTTTTGTGACCCGATCTATAATATCCATGTGGTATTTTTTTAGATCTAGGCTTTATTCTACATATTTGAATTTTTACTTTCAAACCCTAACCCTTATGGAGAAGTGTTTAATGTAAAATTGGGCGACGACTTTTAGATCTTTTTTAACACTTTTTGTGTAGTTTTTTTAAGAAATAAATTGCATATTTGAGTTCCTTTTGCAAAAATACTCAATTTAATTTTTTTTTGGTCTGATTTCGTGTTCAGAAAGCGAAGATATTGTTGATTTAAAATTAGTTATTTTTCAGAAATTTTCCATATGGACAGAAATATTGCAGAGTGAGTATCTTTTGATTGAGTGCCCAGATTTCTGTTTTGTTTTTGTTTGATGCATGCATAATGACTTCTCTAGTTCAGAAAACAGGTTATATTAAAAATTCTGGGAAATATTGACCAAGTTATGGTCATTTTAAATTTTCCTTTTTTTCTGCCTTCAGTTTTTTGCTACAAAGTGACAGATCCGTCTTTTAGCAGCTGTTGGGCTTCGGTTTTGGTGAGAAAAATCAGTTTTTATTCATCTCTTATCCTGAAATTCTTGTCATGAGCTTCTTGATCTCTTTGCATTAGGGTTTTTGTTCTTATTCATCATGTTTACAGAGGTTGTTTTATTCTTGTTTATGTTTATAACCTTCTTTGATATTCTTGTTTATGTGGAAGATATTTTGACATTTTCAGGGGCATGAATCTCTAGTATGGTAATGGTGACATTAAGAATTAAACCTATGCTTAGGACTTAGTTGTTTAATGGCTATATTTTCATATCTATAAGTGATATCATTCTTTAATTTGATCAATTTTTATTTTGCTCAATATTCTAACATGGTATCACTCTTCTAATAATGATAATGATGTTTCTATATGTGTTATCTTGTGATCATTATTTGCTTTATTTATATGCTATTGTTGACCTCTGTGTAAAAGCAATTTCATAGTTTTTATAAGCAATCTCTTTATGATCATTAAATGCTCTTGTTAATTAATTTCTTGAGTAAAATCAATTTTTTGAATCTATGTGATATCATGGGTTGATCATAATTTGCTATATGTTAATCATGTTAAACATTTTAATCTATTTTCATATATATCATGTCATGTTTATTTCGATCATCTTTTACTAAATGTTTATATGGCTTTGAACAATCTTATAATCTTGAATTCTTTGTCATGAACACCTTGTTCTTGTTGCATTGATATTTAAATTCTTATGATTGCAGAGGTTGTCTTGTTCCTACTTGTCTCTAACGTTCCTATATGGAAGCATTGGAATGTGTTTCTTGTCTCTAACGTTTCTATATGAAAGCATTGACATTGTTAGGGCATTCATCTCTTCCATATTAACATGGTGTTAACAAGAAATGAACCTGTTCTTAAGATTAGTTGCTTGATGATTATATGTTTTCATATATTTAAGTGATATCTTGGCTCATTATTGTATACTGGTATCTATTATGCTCACTCATGTTTATGCTCCTCTATTTATTATATCACATCATGTTTTTTTTTCTTGATAATCTTTTGCTCAAAATTTATATGGTCTTGCATAGAAGCAATTCCTATTACTTATATGTTCTTGAGCAATGTTGTTTTATCATCTCTTATGATTTTTGGGCTTGGTGCGTCGAGAGGCGCTTTCTACAGATCAAATGGCCGAGATATGTCCCGTCTGTAACGCTGACGTGGCACATGCTGGCTTAATAAAAATAAAAAAAAAAAGTAAAAAAAAAAAAACTTATAACATGTCGGCTTATAATTAAAAAAATAAAAAATAAAAAATATTATACTCATATAAATATACAACCATATTAAGGCAATACTCGCAATCTTACAATGAGTAGTAAAATATTAATAGTAAAATTCAATTGACTTGAGTAGTAAAAAGAAAAATTATAAAATCAAGAACATATAAAATTTAATTTTAAATTAGATAAATTGTAAAACACATTTATGTAATTATATATCAAATTTCAATTTAAATTTTCGTTGAATTGAATATTACAATCATATTTACAAGGTTCTTTAAATGCAAATACAACTAGCAAGAAACCACGGGCCACTAAAACCATGTGCCTTAAACCACTTACATCTTTGCTCATTCCCAAGTGAAGGTTAACCCTAACATGTAAATGTTCATTTTTAGTTATAGATAAAAACAAGTCATTTCTCAAAAACATTTGGATAAATGTTTAAAATCTTCGTTTGATGGTAAAATGTTTTTCAAATTCCAATTTATTGTGGAAATCTAGATTCTAAAATTTTATATGGATTATTTTACACATTAAATGCTCTTAATATTCATTATTAGTTTTAAGAAAGACAAGTAAAGCAATTTTTGGAAAACTATTTGATTATATGAATATTAATGTTACTCAGCTTTACTGATATTTACTCTATTCTGAAATTACTTAAGCAAGTTGGCCATTTCCCTCCCAAGTAGGAATACTTATTAGATATTTTTGTAAATTAAAAAGGGTTTGCATCTCAAGAGAATTTGATCCCTCTGGGCTCTTGGTAAATCCAAAGTTAAGATGGATCTATATTGGTCATGTTTATTATATGCTGTACTCTTGGAAGCTCTTTTGTGCAGATTAGCTATTTATGTTGTGGGATAGTTTGCTTCTGCTATTACTTCCTTGTTTAAGCATATGTTGGTTGCAGATCTCTGGTTTTTCAGCATTGTTCCTCTTTTAAACTTATCCTTGATTGCAATAAAGATGGTTGATGTATTTTTTTTTTTTTGACTAGGGGAATCGACAACTGGGGCCAGGCTTGTACTCGCGTGACACGGGGTCCAGGGATCCATTCCCGCTACCACTATAACCCTAGGTGCCCTACATCCGCTGCAAGACATGGGACACAAGTAAACTTGGGTGGGATTGATCTCGTGACCTCCAATTTACAACAAGTGACTTCATAACAACGGAATCGTCAATGAGCCACACCCGTGCAGGCAACAAAGATGGTCGATGTTAAGAAGGAATGAAATATTGAATTTTATCATATTATATTACAATATTCTAGTAATGTTGTATGATGGACATCCATCTTCTATTGTTCAAGCATCTTTCAGCTGTGTTGTGAAGACTGTCTGCTTGGCTCATGTTTCCATGGAAAGACCATTCATGTCTTGTATTCGCAATGTAATCTTCAGTAAGAGCTCTCTGAAGAGTGTTTCAATGTATGGATCGAGCGTTCTTGTCTTCATCATACGGTCTATTGCAGAGTTCTTTCAGCTATCAGTTGAGTTACAGGTTGTGATGATTTTGCGTCCACATGTTTTGTTGTATTGGCCATACACTGTTGTGTTATGCAAACGTTCATCATATAACTTGGTTCGGATGCAGTTTCATGAGAAGTGGATGCTGTCTTCATCAAGTTCATGAGGCGAAGTGTATTTTTTATTCGCATCGTATGGAACATTCTGGAAGTTGTCATCAAGGGGGATGTTGGTGTGTTTCCACCTTCCTTCCATTTGTATTCTTTCTCCCAGTCGAAAGGGGTGTTAGAATATGTAATGATGACTTATATGGCATATTGGTAAAATATCATTTAAAGGCATAAAATAACTCTAATATTATAAAATAGAGTTATCCCACATGCATCATTGTAATTATATCCTTTGTAACCATTCNTTTAATTATCCCACATGCGTTATAGGATGTATTGTAATCCAAATCTCTTGGTATAAAAGAGAGGTGAAGGAGACCCTTTTGGGTATGTGTTGATTGTAGTTCATCACACATCACATGTTGTGTATGTCATTTGTACACACAGGATTGTCACATGATTGGGTGATAGAGCTTGATGTGATGCATATGTGAGGATGCCATGTAATCTTGGAGATCTATTTTCAGAATAATGGAAGATGCAACCCTTCCCATGGATGTAGCCCATATTGGGTGAACCATGTATATCAGTGTTCTCTTGTTGTTCTTTTTTTTTCAATTTTATTTCATGCTTTATGTTGCTTGGTAGATAGAAGGATAGACTAGTAATGCTTTCCATATTTTATATTGTGTTATGATATTATTTCATATTTTCACAATATTTTAACACTGAAAAGTCTTCTGAACTTCTTAGCATTAATAACGAACAAGAAACTTGTTCACAACCTTGGTGGCTCACTGGAAATCCACCTAAGTGCAACTTTGTGGATAATAGACCACCCAGACCACCAGACACTACCAGGAGGATCACCTCCTTCTTGATGCTTGTAGATAAAAGCACCGAGAGGCAGGTAGAGAGAAGTTTCACCAGCTCAATTTTGAGATCCGTGAGACTGCAGGGATATACCTATTCCCTACCCTCCACCCATGAGACCTTTGTAATAGTCACCGGACCTAAGCCAGGGGCAATTCTTCCATTAACAAGAGACACCCTTTGTCCCATCATTTAGATCTGCAGAGAGTGGCCTCTTCTTAATAGCATGTTGTATCCAATCTTCTAGTACTTCCAGATCGCCCAGTTCATTGGGGCAATCCTCAATTAGGGGTTTCTGCACTTTAGCTTCAGATGGTAGGGGAGATCCACCTATATCCAATACATATTCAAAGGTTAGCAACTCCTCCTCGTTGTCATCCTATGGCTCCTCCAAGGCTTGAGCACATACTTAGGTGCTTTTTTGATTTGATTGTAGATTCTAGGTCTTCGACCTTAGAGGATCGATATGTTTTTCTTTAGGAGCTGCAGTCGCACTCCCACTATTATTTGTTTTTGATATACCTAGGAGTCCCTTTGACCTATTATGGTCACTTGTTGGACATAAATAACATTATCTTATCTTATCTTATGTTTGTTTTATCCTTTCTAGTACCAAATTGGTTTGACGAGGTCCGACAAGAATGGTTGGCTAATGACATAGTGGTTCAAACTTCAACTCATTCAGCAACTTATGGAGGACCGCAACTCCCCTAAGGTAGACAAGATACCCCTTTTCGCTAAGGAAGTAAGGCACATTTTCTATTTATAGTAGAATAAAAAGTACGTATTCACGTGCCTATGCCATTATACAAAAGCTGAGTAAAGAGTAAATTCCTTTACATGTTTTGACAATAGAAAATAGTGAACAATCACCATTTATCTTCTAATTCTCAAAAAGAACAATATGTATTGCCTAATAAGTAGTAACTCTAATAGCTCTAATCTACAATATAGCAAAATACAGTCCAATATTTTATGAAATTATAGTCTTCTGAAATTATCTCACAACTATAACTAAGAAACTTTCCATGAGAAATGTAATATTGTTACAAACATAATAATACATATAAATAAATAAGAGAAGTAACTAATAATTGATTAATATAATTAGCACTTATAAAGAGTCAAATGACACAGCTATTCACTCTCTTTACCAGAAAATGCCTATAAAGGTATATTGTCATGAGAGTATTGTAATCATCATTCATTCAATCAATCATTCATTTTATCAATTATGCTTTTATACATTCAATCTCTATTGCATATTTTTTGTTTATGCAGCGCTTCCGTTACATTGGTATCAGAGTTAAAATTATTGGCCAATTCCAGGTTAAATTTGCCAATTAACATACTGTTATATAACCACAGTTGCATGCAAATTCTGTACCGGTCGGTGCAATTGTATTCAACCGCCAATGTTCCATACACTGTCATTTGTACAATCCTTGACTAATTCCTTACAAGTCGCATTGCCATTCCATATGCTGTTGTCCATACGGGTCACTGCAATCCCGTCTTCTGTCGCCACAACTGCCAATCTCTCATTTGTCCGTATATCTGCCAGAGAAATTATCCATATCCTGTCAAGGGCATCTGTACATTGCCTCACGTGCGAGTTACAATCTTAAGTGGGCACGTGACATTTCACGAGTCTTAAGCTAAGAGTCGTATCCCTTCTAATTTTTTATAAACTTTGATTAGTTATGTATAAGGTGGTTATATGTTCAGAAAAGTTGACCTTGATTTATAAAAGACATACTATAAAAAGAGGTTAAAAGCATTATTTTTTTAAGTTACATTTTTCATATTTAAATCTCATTTAAAAAACTTTATATCTATAATATATAAAGTAAACTTAAAAGCGGATTTTATGAAGAGTAAGGAAAAATTTAAAATGGTTGACTATGATGAAGCCAAGGGTCGTTATGAAGACAAGGCCATAACACCTGACTAATTATGGATAACATCGTGAGGTTGTAGAAAGAGTTAGCAGAAGGCCAAAGAGAGTTAGGCAACATAGAGGGTTGTTATGAAGACAAGGCCAATAACACCTGACTAATTATGGATAACATCGCGAGGTTGTAGAAAGAGTTAGTGGAAGGCCAAAAAGAGTTAGGCAACAAAATTGATAGATTGATAGCTAAGATGCAAAAATTATTCACAGATAGAGTTAACAAGGTAGCCAAAGATTCCAAAGAACGTTGATCAGAAGAGATAAAAATGGAAAATAAGGACAAAAACGAAGTCACGGTGGCATACAACTCAAATGTTGATTATGACCAAACACCCAAAAAAAGTATCATTCGCATCAATTTCATGCTCATTACCAAATAAGAGTGAAGATGATGTATTGCAAAGAGAAACTATTACTCAGAAAAACCAAACACAAGAAATAACCACAAAGTATGTTCTACCTCATCGTAGGAAGAGTGAGAAGATCAAGGTTCCAAGAAAACAAGAAGCCAAACTTACAACTCCACCTATACACATGAAAGATAAGTTACAACATTATAAATTCTATGGTGTTGAAGATTGTGCTATCAAGAATGGGGAATTACAACTAACTAATAAAGCATGGAAATGTTGAAGAATCGTGCAACAACAGTGGCAAACCAAGTTTGCATCCAAAATGTGTTGGGGTTTTACATTACTTGACCAAATTAAGAGACTACAGGGTATGATGCACAACCTACAAAAGAATCTTGCAGATACCCAAATTAGAAACCAAGTCAAGTTCTTACAATTAGTCGAGGACACAGATGATGACACCAGAGAAACATGCTTAGCAAGAGAAAATCCAATTTATTATGCTTTGAGGACAAAACATTCCTTAAGGAGGTGGCAATGTTTCAAACATAATAACAGTGTTCCACCAAGTTTCTTGGACACGGGACTGGGAAAACGCACATTGGGGATGTGTGGAGACCACCCCAAGTTTTAAGAAAATTTAGGGGACGGGGGGACGTCGAGGTCTTTAAAGTTATTAAATATATATAATTATAAAAATCCCAACATATCAACATATAAATTCCTCATCCCATCACCATTTACATTCTAAAACTTAAAAGTAAATAGTAAATACAAAATAGTAAATTCATCATAGTAAGCACAATTGTCAATTCATTGTTGATTCATGATTCATTTATCATTTATCCCCCTTTTCGTAAGCGGGACGCCTAGATGCCCTCCACCTCTCTAGGACGTTCCTTGTGCGTTTCCTTGAGTTTCCGGGAAAAGGGGATGTGGGGAAACGTTTCCTAAGGTGTCCCCAAGCCCCAAGGTCTTGGGAAATGAGCGAAAAACCCCCTTGACCTTGGGGGACACGTTCGCATGGAACACTACCTAATAATACATATAAACTAAGTTGCCAGGAAACTTGGGTACGACAACGGGGATGCCATTTTTTGAAACAGGGTACTTGGGTATGTCAGGGGTATTGTAGGACACACACACACACACACATATATATATTATAAAAATAAAACATGTCACAGTCACATGCATATTTTAGATTTCTTCATAAATCATGAATCATGATTCATAATTCAATGATTCATTGAAGAATGAACATTCACATTGAAAATTTGAAACATAAAATTTGATAAATCATAGTAGATATCAAGTGGAAGATTGGGAGTTTAATATTATATGTCCATGAGTCCATTGTCATACTACATTCAAAACAGGCCTAGACCTGAAATAGAAAGTTCAAAACAGTGAACAATGAACAAGATAGTTGACTAGGTCTTCTGTCAAGAACCTCTCTAGATAGGCATCACTCTCAAGTTGAGGCTCCTAGAGGTAGCGTTTTAATTTTCTTTATGAAATTATTTAATTAAACAGGCGTTTTTTTCCCTCAACATTGACAGATTTGACTTTTGCCGAGTTAGCTGTACCCTCGGAGCACCCAAACACAAGGTATGGCATATCATTTAGCATGTAAGTACCTTTTTTTTTTCATAACAGTGTCTTGGGTACATGGAGCTAGTATGGGGTATGACAGGGTACATACCTTACTGGTACCCAAGTACTTGTTATCACACAACTTGTAGTCGCCCCATAGAAGGTGTCCTATTCGGGACGGTAGAGGAGACGAGAAACTAAAGAGGTGAATTATGAGTATCCCAACCCTTGGATATGGATTGGTTGTCATGTTGGTTAGGATACCCTTGGCTCTATGCCACTGATGAGCCAAGTGACAAAGGGGGAGACCTTGATTTAACCTAGAAGGAAAGACCTAAAGCTAAAACACTAGATCAAACTATGGCAATAGAGTACATAAGGTGTGTAGCTGATGAAACCCTATATCTGAGACAAATAGCCATTGGCAAGGATGTTTTGGGTTATTATCGTTTAGACAGTGGAAATGTAGCCCAAATTATTTAGATTTAGTGACTGTACAATTATTGTATAGATCTGGTTATAAGTGCTAGTATGAATGATCAATGCCACTACCCTGGGGGAATTGATGGTGGAAAATGACAGTATGCCCAGAGTGATGAAGTGATAGACAATTAAGGTTGACTAACACGTGATTTTGATGACTTGATGTTAGATTTGAAAGTATCCAGAAGCACAAGTCAATTCGAAGTGTAAAACCCAGATAACAGATGAATCGGATAAGGAGGGCGAATTGCCTAAAGATTAGTGCCTAGTTTCGAGTGGGAAAATGGAGTCCTAAGGAGACGCCCTAGGAGATCTAGGGGTTTTAGGGGATAGCTGCAAATACCCATATGCCGAAAAATAAAAATTCTAAGTAAAACAAGCTCGATGATTTTTCTACTTACTAAACTAGGGTTTTAAGAGTAAAATGATGCAATGACAATTGGATAGAAAAATAACATGGAGAAACTTACCTGGATTACTTACTTGATGTTTGAGGAAGATTGCCGAAGTGATGAGGATTTTCTCTGCATAGATCAAGTCGAAGAATGATGAAGATCCTACGCTAAGTGAATCGCTCAAGACCCTCAAGTGCGCCCTCTCTCCTGCCAAGCCAAGGAAATGCCAATTATATCGACTACAAAATCAAGCTACTGTTAATGAGAGACGAAAGATAAGGGAGTAAGAGATCATAAGACAAAAATACTCCCTGTAGAAACAAGATCCGGAAAGAGAAACAAGGTGGGTCTCCTCCACAAGTGGACCCCTTTCCAAATTGATCTCTCTGTGAACAACGGAAAATAGATCCAAAAATATACAAGATATATTCACCAAGATCTTCCAATGCAAGCAAAAGATAATTTTAATCAATCATTAAGAACAATAATCCACATCCACACAAGTAATTGAGTCACACAATATTTTTCTCTTAGAAATCCAGAGCCAAGAGTCCCTTTACAATGAAGAGTCCTCTCTCTTAAATAGATTCGAGAGAGACCAAAACCCTAACCACTTTTTGAATGAGTGTCTAAGATTAAAAGATACAATGTTGATCATCAACAATGGAGATCTTTTTACTTTTTACATACATGGATCACATTGACCAAATCAAAGGGGGGCGCACGTTTTCCTAATGACGTGTTAAGAAAGGCAAAATATACATCAAGTGAGATATGACAATGATGACACATGAAAGGGGGACGCCTTAAGGACATAAATCACCCTAGGCCCCTCAATATACAATGACATAAGATATAACATGACAATACATCAACCCGCAGGGGGAAGTGCGCCCTCTCGAAGGAGACGTCCTCCCTAGGACCAAGATAAAACATGATAAGTGCTCCTCTGAAAGCTACAAGGCATGAAACGCATGTAGAAGGCCTCGTCTCATCATAACATAACATCCCCAAGCCATTTCCTAGCCAACATTAGCCAAATCGATTTTTCTGGAGCAACCATGGACATTTTTTAATGAATAAAATGCTTGATAATCACTGCTGTAGAATAAATGTGCCATTGTTTCCTTTTCCTTTGCCTGGAATCATAATTTGAGTACACCATGTGAATTAGAGACTTCAAAAATATTAACGATGACTACGAATACCACATATGTTCGTCTGAATATGCATATGGAAGCCCATACCATGTCCAATAATAAAAATAACAAATCACGATATCTCTATATAATGGCCAAAAATCCTCAACTGAGCCTAGAAATAGTGTACTGGAAATATTTGGAATGCAAGCTCGAGCCCTGTATCCAAACTGCCTCGGTAACCGTGTTTACCAAGTCAAAATACTCAAAATGAAGGCTGAGCAATAATTTGAATGGTCCTGTATGCACCATGGATGAATGAAGCTCACATGATTATGTTAATAGCCAAACTTAAAACATATGTAGCACAACAGTGGTACAATTATACAAATAAACACATGACTTGAGTTAGAGTAATCATTAAATCCTTTATAAATCCCCCTACATATGCTCACTTATAAACTTAAACAATTTGCTATGATGGGTGAGGTGGAAAAACAAGGCTAGTTTTATAGGAACTGACTTGTATGACTTTAACCATGTGATCTCTCAGAAAGGGGATACAAAACTCCACAATGACAATATGCATGATAGATAACAATTAGGGAAAAGGTGTCTCACAAATGGGTAAGGTGCTAGGGAAGTCTCCAATAGACTAACAATTATCCTTTTTCATAATTCAATTGAATCAACTTTCAAGAGCATTTCACATTTCACATTTCACAAGATAACTAGCCATCCTCCAAGGGCAGGTTCCTTGGATAGCCTTGCGGGCCCCAGATAATGACTCAGCCTATCCTTGCTGCTAGCGAGGGTCCATAGCCTCGACGGAGTTGCCACCCTGTTGCCCTATAGGGGCAAAGGGCCTTACACCATACAAAGGATGATTGCTCATCCCTTTGCCACTGACTAGTTTATTTACTTTCACTTTAATTAGGCCTAGTGTTTAAAAACACAACTAATCACAACTGGCCTTGCATCCATTTAGATATAGCATTTATGCATTTCAGTGCATTTCAATTTATAAGGCATAAGTTGCTTCAAGGACTAAAAGAGATACTTTCACACCTTAGTGTTGAGACGCGGGGAAACTTGGAGTCCATCATGCATAGAGGTCAAGGTGGGGGAAGGCTCGTCAATCTCATAGGTTCAAGTCATAAGTCAAGGATAAAATCAAAATGGAAGAAACTGGATGTACGGAGACAAGTGATAGGTGATGCCATCAAAGCAAGGGAATGGGTAAGTCTGCATAAGGTAGGCAATACTAGTAAGCATACATATTGTCCTTAAATAAAAGATCATCTGACTACTCATGAGACAAGTTACTCAAACCAATATAATACCACTGTTAGCTAAACATGTCAAGTCATAGCTATTAAAATAAACAATAGAGACAATCGATAGATCCAAATGCAACTTGTATACTTGCTCAACTATATACTAGTCTTTGAATGTTGGGGCAAAGGAAATACATTAGTTGCCTGTTCTGCTACTCCATAAAATGAACCATGACTAAATCAAAATCATCTCAATGGGGTCATGCTGGATCAATCTTGACAAGGGGACATTGGGTAGCTGCTTTGTATAATCTGAATATCTCTGAAATATAAATCTCCCTCTGGTCATCATACATATAGGAACATCTACCGTCATGAAAATGACTGGCTCATATCTCTGATACCAATGATCTGCATCATAGTAGCTTCAGCTACAATATCTGTGATAACAATACCCAATAGGAGTACTCGATACAGGCATGTGTACCCTACCCTCAGGTATGGGTACCCCTGCTACATAACATATAAATAAATAAAAGAATTAACTAATAATTAATTAATATAATTAGCATTAATAAAGAGTCAAATGACACACCTACTCACTCTCGTGACTAGTCAATGCTTATAAAGGTATACTATCATGAGAGTATTGTAATCATCATTCACTTATCAATTATATTTTTATACTTTCAATAACTATTGCAGATTTTTTTGTTTCTGTGACTTTTTCCACAAATATTTATGTGATGTTAAAATTTGGAGATGTCTATATAGCCTATCTCGTCTTTGAGCTAATATCATTCGGAATTTCTATGCATAGGAGCTGACCTAGGCCCATGTTCAATCCCTCCTGTTATCACATATACATTTTGCAGCGGGGCTTCCATGGTGCAACATGTAGACTTATCTTTTATTCTATTCCGGGCTATTTTTCACATGGGGTATTAGCATGTATCATTACAGCTTCAACCATTCCAGAGCCTTGTTCATCAGATTTTCCTTGCCAGGACTGAGATTCAGGAGCCCATTGAGATGCTTTTGGTGATGATCTAGTTCATTGGAGCAGAGCAACATATCAGAGATAGTACACACATTTATAGAGGGGCTTATCAGTTGGAGACAGGTATATATGGTGAGATCAGGTAAACGTTTCTTTGGTTTTATTTTGCTCTATGATGTATGCCAAACACTTATGCTTATCAGGTTAGGATGATTATGGTGACCTATGCCTATATCTGCTAATGCTTTAACCTATGTTATGACTAATCAAGCGACTAGATGTGAACACTGTTGCTCATGCCATGCTTGTACAAATAGTAACCCTTAATGCTAGGTTGGTTCCATGTATCACTTGTCCCCATCCATCCAGTTTCATCCATTGTAAACTTTGTCCTGTGACTTAGACTGTTTGAGACTTGTGAGATTGAAGATCCTTTCTATTACCAATTTTTTTGTACCATAGTTGGGTTACCTAAGGAGCCACCGGTTGACAAACATGTCCAATGTTTGATTCCAGTGTATCAGTCGATCCGTCTTCATGTCTAGCCAATATTGGCTAGCCAGTTTTTCATTTGAATAATTTTGACCATGGCCCCACGGGGTTTGTAATAAAATGTGCTAGTAGGGTATTTTGAGTGGTTCGGTCTCCTAAGACGTAGAATCTCAACTAAGGTATTCTAGAGAGTTTTTTGCCCTTGACAATTATGCTTTGCCTATAGCCGAGTATAATTGACGAGGTTTTCTCTCGCTTCCTCCAAAGTTGGAATGCCCGATTTTGAATTCTGGGCCTTGGGGGGTTATTAGAGCCCAACTAAGTGTATATAAACCTACTAGGCATTGTTAGAATAGAGCATGGTCGTGTCCTAAGTCAACAGGACCATTAAAATTTTTCCGAAAGGGTTAAAAAATTATCTTTTAATTTTTTAATCATTTCCCTAAGTTTTTTGATTAATTTTTCTATAAATTAAATGGAAAAATCCCGTTTGTAATAAGTTAGTCATCCGGACCCCGTTTTCAGTGATCGAAGGCTCTAACCTTAAGCTAAAAATCATTCTTTATCGGCCAGCCAGTCAGATCCAACTTTCAGATCATCAATCGGACACATAATGCACATTTTCTCAAAAAAGTCATTTTTGGGGAAAAAATGGAGTTTTTATTAAAAAATGGTCATTTTGGAGAAAATTAAAACTCTCCAAATTAATCCAAATTCAGCGAAATAAAATGCTAAATGACATCTCAATGGGCATTTATGATGATTGGAGTTATCATAACTCAGTTTCAGTGAGCAATAAAGATATATTCAGTTAATAGACTTGTCATCTCCAGCTAAACTCCCGAATTGGATGAGATGGAGAGCACTCATTGGTTTGATGATTTGATCAAGGCAGGAACTGATGATAACATTATGATTTGACAGCAGTAGGCTCCTCCAGACCTAGCAGTGGCTCCTCCAGACCTAAGAGGTGCCTTCACCTTCCAAGCTCACGCCTCTCTTCATCATTCACGCCCCTCTTCATCATGAGGGCGTCATCCACACATGTGGGCTCAACAATGGCTTGTTTGCAGTAGTTAGGGTTGGAGTGGGGGTGCCTTGCCTAGGTGGAGGCCTCCCCTCACTCCCAGCTCATCTTCTTCAGGTATGGTCTTTCAGTGGTGGCCAGTCCGGTTAGGTCTGGTTTTTTGGTTTTAGGGTTTTGGGCTCTTCTTTCATTGTATAAATAGAGGCTTCTTCAACTCTATTGTGATGGAACTTTTGGGTTAAAGTTACTCTGAGAAAATTGTATCAAGCATTTTGCTTTGGCTTTGTTAATAAAGATATTCGACTTTGGAGGTCTATGGGCTTTTGATTGTGCTGGATTCCTCATGGTTGAGGTGATATTGTCTCTAACTCATCTCTTTTTACTTGTATGTGTTTAAAGATTTGCTAGCTCAAGAGGGCCATTGTTGGCACAGTAGAATAGCCATTTGTAGCTTCAATTTGGTTATTTATGCAAAGTAAATCGATATTTTGATGGACATGAGTAGTAAGTTATACAAAATGTTGATCTTGATTTGATTTGCCTAACATACTAGCATACATTTTATCTCACGTCTTGTTTTAAGTTTTGATGTGATTCGGGCTTCATAGATTGTAGAAGGGTGTGAGCTTAGCTGCTTCTATCCCATGCTTCAAAACAACCATTTGAATCTAACATTTTTAATTGCAGGACCTACAGTGTTCGTCATCTTTTGCTTTGAAAAGGAAGCTTGGAATAACTCTCTCTCTCTTTGGTTCCATCCACAAGTAATGTTCTTTTGGTTACCGGTCACTTAGGAAGCCCTAGTTTACTTTTTTCAACCCTTAGGCTTCCTTCCCACTGCCTTGTTTGGCTTGCCTTTCCTTCTTCTTCTTCGCTGCCCTCTTTTCACTTTAGTTTGCAGCCCCTTTTCCTCACTTTGGACAGCCCTCTTTTGCCCTAGTTTTTGGCCCCTTTTTGCCCTAGTTTTTGGCTCTTTTCTTCACTTTGGACAACCCTATCTTTCTTCTTTTTGGACAGCCCTCTTTTGACTGTTCGTTGCCCTCTTTTTCACTGTTTTACAGCCCTCTTTTTGCCTTTGAACAACCCTCTTTTTCACCTTTAGGACAGCCCCCTTTTTCACCTTTTCTCTCTCCCTTTTCTCTTTCTTCTCTCTCTTCCCTCTTTTTTCACCGCTGGTTTTACCCTCTTTTTCGAGTTTATAGTTAGTAGTTTGTCTTTAAAGTTTTAACTAATGCATAACGTTTGAACTGTTTAAAGCTCTTATTTGCAGGAGGAATCGAGAAAAGCCCAAAGGCTAAAAGAAAGCAAGAGAGTAAGTAAAAAGAACAAAAATACAATTTTCCCTCCTCTTCCATTCCTTTCTTTCCCTGTTCTTCCAGGAAAAGCCAAAGAACAAGTCTTCAAAAAATTGTAAAATTAATAAAACACGAGTGGGATTACAGCTCCCACACCCTTCTTCCCCCATTTGGGGGAAGCTTGTATCGTCTCGCTTTCATGCTTTTCATTTTAATTGCTAATGGTAAAATAGTGTAGGATAATTACATAATCTTAGTCAAGTAGTGCATGTTTGATTAATTTATTATTCATAGAAAATGAGCTAAAAATATTGTTTTGATTATTTAAATTGAATGTGGCCTATTTTTTCTAGTATATTTACCCCCTTGCTTTCCCGATTAGGGCCCTAAAAAGCCTGAAAGAGACTCTTGGGTAGTTAGATTGTTATTGTTTTATTTCTTTCATTCAAGTTTAACAAATTAAGTAAGACTCTTGAACTTGCAGTAACACAAGTCAAGAGCATTCTCTGTCGGAGAGCATTCATTAGATTTGCACATCCTTGCATTAGGCATTTAGATTATATAAGTCTCTTGAACCTTTGTCATAAGACAAGGTCAAGAGCGCTCTCTGTCGGAGAGTTTTAATTAACTGATTTAATAAAATTTGCAACACACGCCCCTTTAATTAATTAACTCTCTCCCCTCTTTGCCGGAGTATGCTCTGACCGATCTTAGATCGGAATACCCATAAACGATATTGGATCTTTAAACCCCGCAAGAATAATCTAATAAAATTTAACACCCCGCAACCAACGCACCGGTGTTGTAGGGAATTTTCCAAAGTACTTCCTAGTAGAGGCGCTGGAATCCTGCTGTCTAAGCTTCTCAGCTAGTTGGTCAATCTTCGCGATACCAGCCTGGGATACTGGGCGGGCTCGACATGTCTTCAACGGAGTGAACTTAGAAGATTCTCCCGGCGTTTGACAAACCTTCGTTGACACCTTAATCAAGAACACATAAAATCCTTAAACCCTACCAAGAGCACTTGCATCACCTAACATTCACTAGTTTGATTTCTAGACTTGTGTTTAATTTTCTTGTGCATTTCAGCTTCATTGACTCCATAAGGCATTGGTCCTTTTTTAATTTGCATAATTATATTATTTGATCAATTGTCTATGGTTTATCATAATTTCTTTCACTGAATGCACTATTAAAGTTTGGAATCATTGTTTATCTGTTAATCTCTTGTTAGCAACGTGGATTGCTTTTTTAATTAAGTATCATACTCATAATAAATAAACACTTCTAATCATAATAACTCCTAAATAACACCCATCCGCATCATAACATCAAAAACACTTAAACACATTGAGCCATAGTAAACTCTTTGTTAGGGATGACCCCCCTTGGCTTCGTTAGGAGTTAGCCTAAACGGAGGAGCTAGGAGTAGGTGACAGTACCTGGCTCTGTGCTTGCCCCCAAGGCCACACCTCTCCCACTTTCTCAAGTGAGGAGACAACTTTCGGAAGATTTCTGCTGCTGGTGTGCAATCGGCAGACAACACTTTCCACATTTTGACCTTTATGCATGATAGATACCATGTTGTTTTGTGTCTTGGCTTTGAGTTGTGCAACAAAACTTGCTGAAGCCTTGATCCTTCTGGGCCAGGAGAACCCGTTGGTGTTGGTTCCCGAGCTTAGGCGAGTTGGGTTTTGAAGCCTTGACCTCTTTGGTCTGTTTCCCTCGATGTTTGGTCCTGACTGTGGATATTCCCCCTAGTTGCCCGAGAAGTTGTTAGCTAAAACTTGAAGCAATATGTCTACCGTCATTACATGCATTATGAGCTATATGCTATATATTATGAAATGCAAAGCTCGTAAATGAAATTGCAAACTGTGTCCTTAGACACAAATAAAAAATGGCTATGAAGTGAAATTGTTAAAGGCAAAATAAAGCAGTGGATAAACAAAAGCTAAATCTAAAGACTGTTGGCCATCTTATTGAAATGTAATGATTAATTCCTCACGGAGCTGTAGTTAGGGACAACTAATTCCAAGTGTCCCCTAGGATCTCTTCACTACAGTTTCTTGTGTACTCAACGCAAGGGTCCTAGAAAAGATCCTCACGGAGCTTGATCTTTAGCTTGGATGTGAGTCGTAGACATGATTGTTAAAGTTGAATGGCCCTTTTCAGATTAGCTCATCCACCTATGAGACACCACCATTCCCTATTGTTTATCTATCATGCATATGTCACTTTGGTTGTGTGTACTTGTCATTATTCGGATAAATCACAAAGTCAAAGACGGTCAAAAGTCATTCCCTTTGCCTCAGCCTTTGTTGTCCATTCTCACCCAACAATAACACATTGTTTACCCTTTGTAAGTATGGCATGGACAAGCAGACTCCTAGAAAGTTCCAAGATTCTTCAGAAGCACAGATACATCTGACTATTATTATTATTATTATTATTTGTCACCATGATTATGAATAACTGATTTAAGCTTGGTTTTGATATACACCATTTGAGCATTTCTTACCCTGGATGCTTACAGGATCATATTGATGCAGTATCTCACCTTGATTTTGGGTACTTTGACCTGGTCAACCCAGATGACCAAGTCAAACATGGTTCATAAGGTAGTGACTCAAAATACAACATGGTTTATATTTGTTCTAGACATGCCCAGGACCAATACTGCGGTTTCAGTTTTGAGAGTTTGGCCCCGGTTCTCTTGATAAGTGATTATTATCACTTAATTATTGACCAAATGATCAAATTTTATTACAGATGGTAGATCCTCTTGTTCAGATTCACACGGCTGTTTATGAAAGAAAGAGTGGAGGACACCCTTCTTTCTACCTTACATTGCAAATCAACAACCTCTTACTCCATAACTGCATGTTAGACTCGGGAGCTGCTATGAATGTTATGCCTTTGAGCATTATGAGAGAAATGGGATTAGAAGTCACTCGTCCATATGGAAATGTTTGCGGAATTGATTCCAGGAGTGTCCAAGTATATGGCCTGATAAAGAATTTGAAGGCTGATTTGTTTGCTTGCCCTAATCTTAACTCCATGATGGACGTAGTAGTGATTGATCTTCCTTCTGTGTATGGCGTGTTGCTATCTAGGAAATGGGCCGTTGGGTTAGGTGGATACTTGATGATAGATTTATCATACGCTTGCATACCCAACTCAGATGGGAATTTGATAAGGATTTGTAGGGAGCCCTTCATTGATGGTTATCTAGAGACTTATTAAGATGGACTAAAGAATACTTATGGAAAAGGTACCCTGGGTGTAGAAAGAATCAACTAGGTAGAAGATAACGAGAATTATACGCCCATTTTATTCATGGGAGTAGGTAGTTCTGATTTTGAGGATGAAGATAATGTTAGGGTTAGACATGAGCTTATTCATCAAGAGTTGATAGGGGAAATCTATGGTAATAATCTAGAACATTTTTCTGATACCCCTAGTCATCTATCTATCGAAGCTCCTGAATCCACCCCGCATAGTGAGGTTCCATTGGAAGGGTTAATATGCCAAATTCTCTGGTAAGAAGAATTCACTACCCTATCCGAGAGATTAGGTAAGATCTAAGAGATAATTTAAGACGGGAAATGAAAAATCTCGTTAATCGAAGTTGGGAGGAAGATGTTCTCATCATTGATGCTTTCGGGGAGGAATGTTCCCTAAATAATTTGCTTACTTTTCAAGCTGACACTTCTTCCCATGTAGTTGAAAAGGAAAATGAAGCTCCTTCTGGTAATCAATCTGAATTAATTAATCAAGGAGCAAACCTGAGTAATTTTCGCTACCCAACAACTTCTCATTTTCCATGTTTTCTGTTACATGTTGAGAGACCTTTAAATGAACAGAATGATACATCTCACATTCCTATTTCACACCTGACATCTTTAGAAGAAGAAGTAGAAAGAAACTTGTCTGAAGCCTCCCGGAAAGGGAAACTACCTATGCCTCATGGAGAAGGATCTAGTAAGCAAGTCAATCATTCTGATACCATTTCTCCAATTGCAACTGATATTGATGAAGTTTTTCGATATTTTTGGACTATAGGGGAAACGGTTAAAGTAGTGTCAACATACCCAGAGGAGATTGAGAGTCAGTCTCTCCATCCAAGAAGGGAAATAAGAGAGATTTTGGTGGGAAGAATTGCCCTTCCCATAGACGGGGTCCTCCACGTTTTAATGCTATACCTAAAAGAAGTAGGACAATGCCATTTCCCCGTACCAGAGGCAACTATGATGCCTCCATAATGCCTACCCGAGATATTCCAGTTGTGTTTTCATCCATTAACCAACGTAGGTATTCGTATGGTGATAAGGTAATCATTGATAATCATGCCTTTAATTGCATTTCAAGACAATCAGTTAATCTTTGGATGGGACCATTAACAATAGAACTATTTGAAGGTAATATGTATTTTCTATCTATTGAAGATGGTTGCAATTTCAAAATTCCTGTAGATCATGTTTATTTAAGGGACTATTTCCCTGGCATGACATAGAGTTCCATCTTTTCACCATCAGTTAGAGTAGGTAGGATTGAATAAGCTCTTTGAGCAGTTGTAATATCCCAAATCCCGATATTTTCTATTTCTAAGCAAATATGCTGATACAACTGGGCATGCAAACTACCATGCAAAAATCCCTATTTTATAGGAAAAATTAGGGTTAGGGTTTGTGAGATAGAATGAGCACTTACCACTGATAAGCTGGCTAGACTGCTTCGGAGAAAGTATGCAAGCACCGAGCACTGGATCGGAGATGGGCAGATCTCTTCTGCTTCCGGTGAACCCCCAACAGCAAGAACCCCAGATAGAAAAGGGTGACGCTTTCAGTGAAGGAGGTGTCCGATGAAGCTGCCGTTTTGCAAAGCTGATAGCCTTCCCGTGCCGGAGAGAATGCCTGGTACATGCGGGATTTCTGATACCTCTAGGCAGGATAGCGACTTTCTCTAGTGAGATAGCTGCTCACGCCCCTGGGATCCCGAAACTGCTGATAACTGCCCCAGATGAGCATGGACGGATCTGATAATCACCGGGTACCGGAGTATGATGTTGATGATGAGAATGGTGCCTGAGTTTCGGAGTAAAGCTGAGATCCTGAATAAGACTAGGACAAATGTTTCACTGCCGAAATCCCGTTAGCTGAAGACTCCGTCTCCAACCCCAACTGCTGTGCGGCACGCTGTGCTGCTATCCAAGAGCTCCCAAAAATAATCATAATCAAAAGTGAAGTCTCCTTTTGCTTTATCCTCTATTTATAATGTTCAACTGCGAAAACCCTAATCTTTGACCTAATTAGGTCACTCTATCTTCTAATTTGCCGTTGACTTGCATGCTTGCGAATGGAGACTTAAAGAGTGCATGCATCATTAAATAATGCTTGGATGACATGCACGAAGGTGGCCTTTGGCCTCGGTGGCCCTTCTTGACCTAATGATGATGCCCTAGATCTTCTATGGATGGCATCAGTCCTTAGCTGATTCCCTAGCTGTCAGTAACCGCTCGAACCCACAGGAATCACATAGGTTAGCGGTTTTGGGCCTCAAGGCCTAATTGGAAGAGGACATTACAGTCCTCCCCGCTTGAGATTGCTTGTCCTCAAGCAACTTCAAACTAGGATGCTGCAATACCTGTTCACCTTCCCAGGTGGCATCCTCTGGTGGTAGTTCCTTCAATTGAACCAAGTATTCTCTGATTATCCTGTTCCTGAGCTTCCTCCCTCTAGTCTGTATGATCTGTTCGGGAATCAGTATCAACAGTCCTTCATCATATAAAGGAGGCAATTCGGTGGATGGAGCAATGTGTTGCCCAAGGGTCTTCTTTAGATTAGATACATGGAACACATTGTGAATTTTGCTTTCCTGTGGAAGTT
>LPNX011203663.1:226512-244077 GCA_001517045.1 Pseudotsuga menziesii
GCCTAGGAATGTTCTATATTACCATGCTAGACATTATCCAGAGTCTTGCGGAATTTCATTAAGTTTTGCATAGGTTTTTAAAATTTTTAGTCATTAAAAATTGTCACCGAGGACAATTAATTGTAATGTAAAAGAGGGCTACTTGGTCCTTTTTAATGTTGTATAGGGGTATGGGTACTCAAGACAAATGGCATGAGACCCCCTACACCCTTGTGCCAAGTTTGAAGTCATTCGAACAAGTATTACTATGGTTTTGGTCACTTTTTCCCAGGTCAGTCTTGGAAATCAGGAAAATGAGCATTTAATTAGAGAGCCAAATTTTGGAAAAGTGACTATAGTCACTTGGGGTGGCCAAGTAAAGGTTATAATGTTTATATTATGCTCCTTAGACAAATTTAAGACCCAAAGGCCCCCCCCCAAGCAAGCATGTAACAAGTTTTGAGTTGTCGAATCTAGGGGGGTGCCCCCTTCTCTCTTTGATTGGTTAGGTGAGCTAAAGTCAATGGAAAGGGCCCCACTATGGTGGTTTCCTCCCCATTTGACATAACAATAAGGTTGGAAGCATTAAATTGGGGGTTTCTTTCCCCATATTTGAAATTTAAAACCTTGGTTTTGCCCTCCTTGAGCAAATTCGCCCCCCCTCTCTTGGGCCCCCCTCTTTCCCTTGTGACACTTGTCTAGCATACAAAGAGCCTCTCTCATTTTTCCTATTTAAGGAGGTTTCCCCTCCTCATTTAGGTTACAAAAACACACTCACACGCACTCTCTTGCTCATGCTCTCATTCTTTCTCTTGCTCTTGCTTAGGCCATTGTAATTTTCAGCCATTTGGCTTTGGTAATCAAAATCTTTGGAGGAATCTTATGTCCATTGTTCCCATTGATGATTTGCTTCCATGCATAAGGAGCTACACAAGTTGGGTTGGCCAAGGAAGCATACTAATTTGCTTTGGTAAGATTTATGATATTTGTATTCCATAAATTTTGTGAGTTTTTCATTCTTGTAGTAAAAAAGTTCTATATTTTCTAGTTTGAAGTTTATGATTTCTTTGCTCATTATTTGATTCTCACCTTCTAGTAGTTGTGTAGTGAAAATCTTATAATTTGCAGGTTATTTGGACTGAAGAGTGCGATTCCTCGGTTGGATGCCTCATTGTTTCACTTTTTGAAGAACAAAGGACCAATTTTCTCTTTCTTTAACATACAAATTTCTGTATTTTAATTTTAGTTTGTTGAGTGTTTCAAATCTAGTTTTAACCCTTTTATACTGAAGTTCTTTCAAAATTATTTATTTGGAAACTTTGTGTAAATTTTGTATGTATATCGCACTAACATACTAACTTCCCCAAAGCGATTTTTGGCACATTTTATCATTTTTCTGTTCGCTGGTTTTTAGCAGGTTAGTAATAAAACAAGGCAAAACTCTATCAAATTTCAGCCATAGAAGAGTTTTAAGGCCACCCCAAAGGAAGAGTTTCAAAGACATCTCAAGAAAGGGAAAAAACACGGTTTTTCTCACTCATTTGATTTCTTTCTTTACGCTGAAATTTCAGCCTTTGTAATAAGTCCAAGAGAGTCTCTTGGACTTGATTTCTTGCTTTGCATTTTCAGTTAAATCAAGTCTCATTTATTTGCCATCCATTGCTAGCAAAAGAAGTTGGGCTTGCCCACCTTTGCATAAGCAATTGTTGATTGACATGGGTTTTAGATTTAGTTAGAGTTTCATTTTGTTTTTATTTTCTTCTTTATTTTTGCCCACACCTTGCAAGTGATTTGGCTATGCCATCCTTGCAAAATCGTGCCGGCTAGTGTTTTTGTTTTGTTTTGTTATTTTCATTTGCCCACACCTTGCAAGTGATTCGACTTTGCCATCCTTGTGAAATTGTGTTGGCTTGTATCTTTCTTACTTTCATTTTTATTTGCCCACACCTTGCAAGTGATTCGGCTTTGCCGTCCTTGCAATATCATGTTGGCTTGCATTGTGAATAATCGTTAAATTCTTCATTTCGTTTTAAATAAACCAAGCCTCATTTTTTGCCCCGTATTCTCTTCCCCCGCCGGTTCGGCCGATTTAGGGTGACGAGAAAGGGCAAAGATTTGTGTTGGCTAGTTTAATAGGCACCCATAGAGGCTTGACCTGTGGAGCTAGTGGGGTAGAGGTCGTAGGGGGCTTCGTGGCACTTTGTGTCCTCCAGTTGAGCACCCAACAAGTTTCGAGTTTGACCCGTGGAGCTAAGTGGAAACCTTGTGTTCCCATGTTGAGCACCCGACATTCTCTCTCTAATCGAAGGCGATTGTCTCTTGGGGTAGACATCTAGAATAGTTCATGTCTTTGCAACAAACACCTTAATTCCCTAACTCAAAGAGAGACATAAAATTTACTAAAACTTACAGGACCACTTGCATAACATTGTTACAATCATTTACATTTATTTACTTTGTAATCACTTTATTTTAACCTACTCATTTATTGGAAGTCATCATGTTCTTGTATATTTGTTAAGTTAAGTGAGTTGATGCTTTAGGAAAATTATTTGAAGTTGATTATTGTGACTCCATAGCCCGAGTAGAGACGACACTGGTCATTTTGATTATTTGATTGTTTCTCTCTTTCATACATTATTGGTCGATTGTTAAAGGCTGTTATCACCAACCTTGTAGTTTCCTATGTATGATTGGATCCAGGATGGATGGTAGAGGGGCAAGCAACTAAGGAGGTGGAACCAAGACTGCCTAGACTCCCAAATGGATGGTTGTCATGCTAATCAAGGCAGTCTTCGCTTTATGTTATCTAAGTCCGAGACAACAAAGGGGGAGACCCAGATCTACTCCCGACAGGAGAGATTAGACCTAGACACCAGATCAGATCAAGTATGCTTGAGGTACGTAAGGTGTAAGGTAATTGAATACCCTAGATCTATGGTAGATGTTACTAGGTGTGCCAAGGCTTTGGATTAGGGTTTTGGAAGTGTTAAGTTCGATCCAAAGTGGAATCAAGGTAACTTATGGGGTGGATACAAGATCTGGGGTTGAGGTACTAGCAACCGATGAAGATAACCACTGCCTTGGGAAACGTAACCAATGAGGGTGAGTAAGGACAGAGCTGGGACTATCTAGTATCAAAGGGATAGACTCAATGAAAGATATGACAATGTTAAAATACCTGAGTCATCCAAGAAAAGTCAACTTTCAGGAAAAAAGGTCAAAAGAGGGCTAGCGCTAGGCTTGGAGATCAGTGCCTGTTGGGCCTGTTGCCGCCTAATACACACTTTAGGGCACATGAAAGTCAACAACCTGCTATGTGTGTCCTTGGGGGCAAATGAGAGCTGGGGACCACTGTCACCACAGTCCACAACTCCTCCGTTTAGGCCAGATCCTAATGGAGCCAAGGGGGGTAGTCCCTACAGAAGACTATATTCCTAAGTTTATTAACAGTTGAGTTAAAATGATCTTTATTATTAGGTGAAAGGCTTAGGTTTTACTATTTACTAAGGATGACAATCAACCAATGCAAATGCAACATTTCTCAAATGACAATCAAGTTGTTATTCAGATACAACCAGTGCCTAAAGAGTGGAGTCAGAGAATGCAGCCTTTAATGAGATGCAATCTAGGTTAATTATCTCACAGGTTAAATGTTATCTAACAATGAGATGAATAAACAAATGGATGATACAATTATAAACAGTAATGAATCAAGATATCTAAGCAATGTACAGATGATCTAAATTTATCAGTATAAACAAATGAACAAGTAAAATAGTTACAGTTTAGACAAATATGAACCAGATTTACAGGTTATAGACAAGAGATAGCAGAAGGAAAATGCCTTAAATGAAATTTATTAAACCAACAGTAAATGAAAATGGAAAGGCTTTAAGTTGAATTACTTGAAGCAATTAAACAAATGTTATTGAGTTATTAAGCATTCACCACATAAACAATTGCAGAATTAAAAGTAAATGAAACTGAAAGTAAATGAGACTGAAAGTAAAGTGTTGGAGTGCAATGCTGGAGTGAAAATGTACTGTAAATCCTTGCTGGAGTGTAGAGCTTGTTTTGCAATGCTTCTTGTTCTTTTTAGTAAATTTTATTACAGTTTTTCTTCTTGTATTAGGTTTTCAAATAGTTGTGTGTCTACCCCTACCACGTATCCCCTTAATCCAAAGGTGGAGTGCTGCTTGTTCAAAACAATGGGAACAAGCCCACCTGTAGCTCACAGATCAAACCCATAGTGCCACGCGCCCAACAAGGGAGGACGTGAACGCCGTGAGACCCCCCTCGATCTCTCACCCCCTGTGGCTTCTAAAGGTCACCGGTTTTCAGTTGGATTAAAGCAATAATGTGATGGATGCCTATTACTAAAACTCCTCTACCCCCTGTCGTATCTCTTGAGTACCCCAAAGAGTGATAACCGAGTAGAGGAACAGGGGCTAAATTCGTTGTTGGTTAATTTTAGGGGTAAATTTTAAATCTTGTAGTGGTTAAGCATGCAAGTAAATTTTAAAACTATCAACAGGGCTCAACCAAGCGGTATCCCTTATGGGAGGTGCTGGTACTTGAACCCTGGATTGGTAAAGCAAATGTGTTTGGTACAGAAATAAGTAAACAAACAAGGCCGTGTTATCTAATTAAATATAAGCCCCTGCCTTTCTGCTTTTCATACCCTGATCCGAGTTCCTTAAAGGGAGATAACGGATAGGGACAGAGGATACACCGAAAGGCAAGTTATAAAATTACTTTTTTGCAACAGAAAGTAAATGTAACTAAATGCTTGGAAATAAAAAGAACAGAAACGAAAGAACTACTCTAAACAATTAACCTAACCACACATCAATCCCTTTAACAGAGATGGTGGGTAAACAGAAAGCAAAAGATTAGATCTACTTGCAGAAAAGTAAATCTAACAACTAGTGTTCTACCCTATCACTACTATAACTTTATATACAAGATTTGCAAATGATTTTAAAGAGCTTTGAAGAATACCCCAAGAGTACTACTCTTTGGGGTTTACAAATGATAGAAAAAAGAGGAAAAAATGGGGTTTTGGACCCCTTTTTGCACCCAAAACTTTTAGGGCCTTTTTTTCTGATGAAATTTTGGCAGCACCTCCTCCTTCTCTGTGTAAAAACCTGCAAAAAACAGTGATCTACTTCGCTGGAATTTATAGCAGAAAACACTATAGAAAGTATGTTAGAAGTTAGCCCAAAAAACTTAGAAAAAACAGTGCAACAATCTGAACTTGAAACTATGTAAAACTTGAACTTCTGGTGGCCTAAAAATGGGTTTTTAGGCCCTGAAATGACAAGTAAATTGCAGATTTATAATACCAAACTAATCTACTATGAATGAAAGCCCTAAAACAAGGGTTTTATTCACTATACAGTGAATAAAACCTAGTTTTGAAACCGTGACAAAAATATGAACGAAAATGCAAAATACAAAATAAAACCCTGAATAAATGAATGGATCTTGAAGATAAAATGCAAGATAGGTGCTTGGCCTGGGAGGCCCTCTTCCAAACCCTTGGATCTACAAAATAACTGTGAGAAATCTAAAAAATACAGCAAGAGGTGAGCAAAGTAAAAAGATCTACAAAGACCTTTGTAGATTTAGCTAAAACTACTCACAAATAGATGTAAATAACCATTCACAACTAAATCCCCTTTACAAATACCTTTGCAAGGGGCATCTATGCATGTATAATGAAAAATAAACTCACAAATTAAAATGTTATACCTTAGATTTGAAAATGGAAAGCCAACACCATGAGACAAGAGTTCCTTCAAAGATTTCACTTGATTATGGCCCAACTAGGGCAAAGCTTCATACAAAGAGCCTCTTAGGGCTTGAGAGAGAAGAATAGAGAAAAGAGGGAGAAGAGAGAGTATTTTGGTAGCATAACCATGCTCCAAAGAATGATGATAAAATGAGAGGAGAGGCCTCTCTTTTATAGTTGAAAAGATCCTAAACCCACTTCTAAATCAAGGGTCCAAATCATAGATCTAAACTCTAGATCTCCTCCACCCTTAGATCTAGGTTTGTTGACTTTGCAAGCCATCCACCAATCATAACCAAGGGCGCCTTTTCAAATCTATGGTGAAAAATATAGATCCATGTCACAATGAAGTTTAACCCTTAGATCTAGGGTTTCCATGACTCAAGTGGGGCCCCCTTTGACTCAATTTAATTTTTATTATTTTAACTTTTAATGTCTTATTTTTTATATTTTATTTAATCTTTTATTTTATTTTTTATCTTCATCTTTTTATTCTTTTATTTTATCCTTTATTTTTAATCTTTTATTTTTATTTTTTATTTTTAATCTTTTATTTTTATTTTTTATTTTTAATCTTTTATTTTTTATTTTTTTTATCTGGGGCCTCCTTTGACTCAAATTTTGATTTTTTGATTTTTGATTTTTATCTTTTTATTCTTTTATTTTTTATTTTTTTATTAAGACAAGAGGAGCCCCCCACTTAGGAGATCTTCAAAAGTTTATTTTGACCATGGGGGGGGGTGGGGGGGGATATTTAAAATAAAAAATGACTATGCTTAGCCACCCTCCAAACTTAATTACCATGGCCTTATTTGATTTTTTTCTTCAAAATCAAATAATTTCATTTTTCACCTTAGGAAATTAATTTAATTTCCTAGGAAAAAATACCTTGTCTTAACCAAAATTGGTCTAACTTCCTAACCCCTTGTTAGAATGACATGAGACTTGAACCAATGGCTTAGGGGGTGTCATAGCATTTTCATTTGCATTCATAACCCCTATTACAAAATTCCAAGGTTCAAGAGATTACATTATTACATCAAAACTTAATTAATTAACCACCAAATGGTAAAGTTAATTAATTGAAAAAAAATCAAAATAAAAATAAAAATCCTAACGAAATTTTGCAAGACTACAAGATACAGCTAGCATGGTCATGGACAACAACTTGAAACCTTAGCCACCTCATGGGCTTGATTATCAAAACGCTAATTCACCACTTTAGAGGATTTGTGAGTGAAAAACCCAACCAATTAAAATTGTTATTTAACAAAATTAACTGGAAGGGGAAAAAAACACTTGGTGAAGAGGACTTCCTTGATAATAAAGTCCATGGTGACATCCTTAGAGGAATGACCCATGCTGACATATAAAGTTACATTAATTGTTCCACGCAGGGGAGCAAACATTTCGTGTACAAAAGGGGCAAAATTGCCCTGCTGAGTGAGAAATTTCTAGAATTTTTCCATGGTACAAACTGCATAAAATGTACATCTTCAATGTACATGAGGTTGCCACCTAGTCGAAATAGGTGGGCAACAGTGCCTTGGGTGATGGAGTCGGTATTTGCACAGCGTTAGAGTGAACCCACTTGGGATATGCCTTGATTTATAGACCCAGAAAAGTGTTTGGCCCGGAAAATTCAGTTTCCAGGGGAAACCAACAGAAGGAGGGCTAGCGCTAAGGTTTGGAGAGGCAGTTATTCAGATCTAGGACAACCAGGAGACTATCAACTCAGCGTTGGAGGAGAAATGGGACGTGGATGACCTGATCTACAAACCCAAGTTGGAAAAATGCAGAAAAAATCAGATCTGAAAAAAAAGTCAAAATTTGATGAAGAGTGCTAGGGTGCTGAAAGTCAGTTTTTCAGATCTATGGCCTTCTAGCAACAACTAGCTCAGCGTTGGGGGTGTTTTGGAGTGAGGGAGACCCGATCTATGAACCCAAATGGTTATTTTCCGAAAAAAAGTCAAATTTGGAAAATGTCAAAATTTCAGTGGGGGGCGCTGGGGTTTTGACAGTCAGTTTTTCAGATCTAGGGAAAACCAACAACCTTTTGGACAACGTTGAAGATGCCCGATCTACAAAACCCAGCAGTGGTTTGTCCAAAGATCGAACAGTTCCCCGATTTAGTATTTTTTGGATTTTTTAAATATTTTGGAATTTTCAGTAAATTGAAGAAAAACAGGTACAATGGATTGAGATCATGGAAGAAAAGAACCAACCTGTAGATCTTATCTGGAAAACCTTGTATATGCCTTGATGGTGATGATCCCTGCCATCCTGATCAATTTGAGAAGCTTGAAGCGAGTTCTATGTCCAGTGTTTGCCCGAGGAAGTCAATGCGCCCTTTCTCCTGCATAACAAACGTCAACCATATCGGATTTGCTGTGATACGAGAAAGAAGCTATATGCTGCAGAAAAATAGCAAGAAGAAATCACAGGTCACCACAACACTAATGAAAACTCCCTGATAAAAAACGAAGACAATCCAAGCGAGTTGAGGCCCTCCTGCAAAAACGCCCAAGCTGAAGTCGTCCTCCTGTAGACAAGACAATGATCCCCAAAAATATAGATCTCATAACAATTTCCCGAATGCTAGGAAGCAAAAGACTTTTCAATCACCATCTAAGAACATCGGATGCAAAGGAGATCCAAGAAAATATCCACAAGACAAGTTTTATATTATCACTATATTATCCAGATCCAAGAGCCAAAGACCCCTTACAAATGAGAAGCTCTCACCTTTAAATAGAAATGAGAGAACCAAAATCCTAACCACTTTCAAAACAAGTGGCTAAGATTAAAAGTTATAAATGTTCTAATCAATGGTTGAGATGAGCTCAACATACAATACATGGATCAATATAACCATAAAGTACCAGAGTGGACTAGAATCTAGATCACCCATAAAGAGGGTACCCAACTCAACAAGAAATAAATGAAGCACATGATGGGTCCATGGAGTGTTAACTAACTCCCTCTGGGTGCCCCATGGCACAATAAAATAATATAATATTTTAATTTTTTTGACTTTGTGCCTCCCTGAGGAAATCGTGAGCCTCCCAAAAGCTCTAGAAAATAATATAAAAATGCCCGAAAAATAGGTGTGGGCCCAATCAGGTGCTGCAACTGTTGGAGAAGGTACGGAGGACATCACTCTCATCATCATGACTCATCCCATGTCATTTCCTTGCCTCAGTAGCCCAAATCGATTTCTTCAATAGCCATTTAGTCATTTTTTAATTTGCCTCGGGAAATGTGAACCTGCCAAAACAACCTCCTAGGGTGCCTACGTTGTCCCATTGAGCCCACTAGGCTCTCTGGGATGAGGGTACTATGGTACAATCAAGTGGCTGCACCCCCTATGCCCCATACAACACCCTGGGAGATCCAATAAAAACATCTCCTTGCTTAGACACATCATCCTGTGAAGCAAAACTACATCAAAAGGGTAAAATGAGCCTGACCATCTCTGCAAGCACCCGTAACTGAAAATAAGCTATCTCATTAGACTCAGAGAGTCCAAATCCATCTAGGGTGTATACTCATACCCTTTCCTAGTCTCTGCCTGATCATCAACAATATCCAATAGACAATATAATCACGTGTTAATGACCAGATACCAATAATATAACTCAGACTATCATCCATCTGCTGCAAGTGTTATAAGGTTAAGACATGCTCTACAAATCATTTAAACAACAATCATAACAAGTAGCAGTCACCTCACTGGTGATACATCAACCAAATACATATATAGGGTTTTATATATTATTACTCAGACCAGACTTTCAAGATTATACTCACTTTATAGTTGTAGTCAATTTGCTAGTGAAGGGTGAAGGCTGAAACTGACAAGGCTAGGGAAAAGAAGGACTACCAACTTAACATCATGACACTTTGGATATGGAAAGGAAATACTCACTATAACCACATGCCAGGCAAACAACTACACAGGGAATGACAGTGCCTCACAAATGGTTGAGTTGTTCAGAGAGTGCTTATTCAACTTAGACATCATGTCTACATCAAGTTTGATCTAGGTTCATTAGAACCATCAATTTTATTTCCATGGCCTTTTGGCCTATATGACCCTTTGGGACTTCACCAGTGCTTAAAAGCACAACTAATTGCAACTTTCATCTGGGACATATTCAAATTTATAAGGTTAGCAATATTTGGATATAGCATGTATTTAACCATTGCTTTTGGGACCTTTTCTTATACCCTTCAAGGGATATTTTAGCGTTTCATTGCTCTTGCCTTTTGCTCACATATGTTTAAAAACACATTTTAGAATTTATATTTTCCATGGGCGCATATATAAATATTTCCAATACAAGTAGTACACGAGCTTTCAGTTTTAACCAACAACATCTCAAGTGACCAGGGGGAGTTCTGCACAGTGCCAAACATTGGGACAACCGACCAGAATGATTTAGGCATACAATCCAACTCACCAAAGGCAATTTTTGTCACCAACTCAGAGCCGAGACACAATATAAACAAGGAGGTTTGTTCAACAAAGGTTCTAGCGGGGAAAGGTCCTCCATGCCACAAGTCAAGTAGTAAGTTGGGTTAAAACAAAACTGGAAGGTAATGAATGGGTGGAGACAGTGAATGATGAAGCCAACACTAGCAAGCCAAAGAAATGGTGGGAATGACTACTTCTATTCTCCCTAAGGAGGGTAACACCAATGAGTATAGATCAGGAACTTCCAAGTCTAAGCAGGGACATCAATACATAATACAAATACATCCAAGTCCATATATTTATGACCGCCAGAATATGACACTAAATGCTAGTATATGTCACAAAAATGAGTATAAGAGCAATGATAACTATAACATAATATAATAAATGCTGAGTCATAACTATGCAAATAATCCATTTGAACCATCATCTGTCTGTACTATCCCAAATCCAGATATTTTTTATTTCTAAACAATTATGCTAATACAACTGGGCATGCAAACTGCCATGCAACAATCCCTATTTTATAGGAAAAATTAGGGTTAGGGTTTGCGAGATAGAATGAACCTTTACCACTGATAAGCCGGTCTGAACTACTCCAGAGAAAGTCTGCCAGTACTGCAAGCTGGATCGGAGAGGATCTGAGCTCCTCCGCTTCAGGTGAATTCCCCCAGCAGCAAGACGCCCAAGTAGGAAAGTGTGACGCCCTCAAGGAAGGAGGTGTCCGATCGGACTGAGAATTTGCAGGACTGATAGCGGTTCAGTGTCGGAGAGAATGCCCGGAGCATGCGAAGGTTCTGAGATCTCTAGGTAGGGTAGCGAATCACTTCAGAGAGGCAGCTACTCACCCCTTGGAACCCCGAAACGGCTGATAACTGCTTCGGATGAGCACTGATGGATCTGAAACTCACTGGGTACCGGAGTATGAAGCTGATGATGAGATTGGTGCCTGAGTTTCGGAAGGAAACTGAGATCTGAAGGCCCAGCAGCTAATTAGGGCTTTTTGGCTGAAAACCCCCTCTTACGGCTGCACACGTGTCCCTGCAACGATCTATACCATATACTAGATAACTGATGAATGAATGAAGAACAAGTGGTGAACCTGTATGGCTTACCCGGAATAAGACTAGGACAGATGTTTCACTGCCGAAATCCTGTTAGCTGAAGACTCTGTCTCCAACCCCAACTGCTGTGCTGCACGCTGTGCTGCTATCCAAGAGCTCCCAAAATAATCATAATCCAAAGTGAAGTCTCCTTTTGCTTTATCCTCTATTTATAAAGTTCAACTGCGCATAACCTAATCTTTGACCTAATTAGGTCACTTTATCTTCTAATTTGCCGTTGACTTGCATGCATGCAGATGGAGACTTAAAGAGTGCATGCATTATTAAATAATGCTAGGATGGCATGCACGAAGGTGGCCTTTGGCCTCGGTGGCCCTTCTTGACCAAATGATGATGCCCTAGATCTTCTATGGATGGCATCAGTTCTTAGCTGATTCCTTAGCTGTCAGTAACCGCTCGAACCCACAGGAATCACATAGGTTAGCGATTTTGGGGCCTTAAGGCCTAATTGGAAGAGGACATTACACTGTCCAATGAGAAGACACTAACACCAATCTAGGCATCACTAACTGCTTTGCAAATGACTAAATGGCTACATCAGTCCTCGAATCTGAGTGTCCTAAGATTCAGTCCTGACATGGGAGAATCTAATAGTCCACTAACAAAATAATGATTTGTCAAAACTGCTCATCTCAGCATCTCATATGTAAGAGATCTGGCTGAAAAATGTATTGTATTTGAATAATAGAATATGGTAGCCTGGCTACTATATATGTGATAACAAAGGGTTTGCTTGACATTGAAATATTTGCATCACTGCACACTAATTGTCATTTTTTGTAATTTACAACTCCTAGAAAGCATTCTTGAAAAAAAGAACTTAGTAAGTAGGGACACCCCCCCTTGGCCTTTAGGAGTTGTGGTCTAAACGGAGGAGTTAGGAACTGAGATGACATTGGGTTCTAAACTCATAGTTGCCCTCGGGAACACACTTAGTGGTTGGAAGACTTTTCCATGGTCAAGTGTGTTTTTAGGCGGCAACACTGTCTACAGTGGACATTTTTTTAAACAGAAATGGTAGGATATTTGTATTAGAAAAGCTAAGTACAACTATTCGTTTACAAAAGTTTATACATCATCAAAATTCTAACCAAAATTAGCATAGTACATTCTACATACTTCTCTGTTGTATACAAAATTTCCCTACAGTTTTTTTATCTACTTATGTCCCATGCGTACTGTAAATCCTGACAAACTGCTTACATAACAGAGCAAAAAAACATAATCAAAGATGCTGTAGCGGACTACCAACTGAATATTTATCCTTGCTTTTGTTTTCCATGAATTGGCCGAATCCCCGAAATACGCCTAGCTTCATTCAAAGGAGATGTTTGACAATGGTTGCATTGACTCATTTTGCCCAAATGATCCAAATCTTTTCTGACCTCGTCCATTAAGGCTATTTTCTCCCTCATGTTGTTGTCCAAATCATTGATTCTAGACTCCAGGCATGCTATACCAGTTCCGTTAAGTCTCGCCTCCTTAGTCAGGCTCGCAATCCTTGTATTCACACCTCCAATCCCCTCATAAACCACGCTTAGCATTCTGCTGAAGTCTTCAAAGAAGTTCTTGAAATTGGCAAAAATCTCATGCCAAGAAGGCATTGTGTCTCTTTCCGCCAAAGAGGAGGGGCTTCTGCAATTGCAAATAAGAACTGGGGTAATCGCCGACTACCACAAATTGTTGTAGAGGCCTAAACTCCACCCCCAAAGGGAAGCTTTCACTCAGGAAAAAGGAACAATCACTCTCCGAGCCTGCAATTCCTATGGTAGACAGGTGAAGGTGGAGGTTTTCCTTTTTATTCTGTTACTGGCCATGCCTCTGTTCCACAAGTTTGTTTTGGTATTCACCGAAAGGCTTCCCCTTGTATTCTTTCATCACTACCTCTAAAACCTTTGCGCTTGTGCGAGACTGAACAAACTTGAGGAGGGAAAGGACCTCCCTTATGGTGGCCTTAATGCCACTTCCATCACAAATGTCCACAGCATTAATTCCGAGGAGAGCCTATAACTTCAATTGTCCACCATCTGTCTTTTGCATAAATGAAACATCATTACTGTTATTTGTTGGGGCGTGCCAAGTTATGCCCCTTATGATCCTCTTGTTCCAATTTTAATGCATGCTATTTCCTTGGATTTTCGTTGAGATGTTGATCCCTTTGATTAGTATTAGCATGGTACCTGTTTCCTTGTTGGATTTTGAGAGTCTGTAATATCCCAAATCCCGATATTTTCTATTCCTATGCAAATATGCTGATACAACCGGGCATGCAAACTGCCATGCAAAAATCCCTATTTTATAGCAAAAATTAGGGTTAGGTTTTGTGAGATAGAATGAACACTTACCACTGATAAGCTGGCTGGACTGCTCCTGAGAGAGTATGCAAGCATCAAGAACTGAATCGGAGATGGACTGATATCTTCTGCTTCCGGTGAAACCCCAGCAACAAGAACCCCAGATCAAATAAGGGTGACGTTTTCAGTGAAGGAGGTGTTCGATGGAGCTGCTGATTTGCAAGACTGATAGCCTCCTTCCCGTGCCGGAGAGAATGCCTGGTACATGTGGAGTTTCGGAGGTCTCCAGGCAGGCTAGCGAATTGTTCCAGAGAGACAGCTGCTCACACCCCCCTGATCCCGAAATAGCTGATAACTGCTCTGGATGAGCACAGTCGGATCTGATAATCACTGGGTACCGGAGTAAGATGCCGATGATAAGAATGGTGCTTGAGTTTCGAAGTAAAACTGAGATCTAAAAACCCAGCAACTGATTAGGGCTTTCTGGCTGAACACCCCCCTTACGGCTGCACACGTGTCCCTGCAATGATCTACACCGTATACTAGATAACTATGAATGAATGTAAGAGCAAATGGTGAACTTGTATGGCTTACCCTGAATGAGACTAGGGCATATATTTCACTGCCGAAACCCCGCTAGTTGAAGACGCTGTCTCCAACCCCAACTGCTGTGCTGCTATTCAAGAGCTCCCAAAATAATAATCATCAAAAGTGAAGTCTCCTTTCGCTTTATCCTCCTTTTATAACTTTCAACTGCAAAAACCCTAATCTTTGACTTAATTAGGTCACTTTATCTTCTAATTTGCAGTTGACTTGCATGCATGCACATGGAGACTTAAATGAGTGCATGCATCATTAAATAATGCTTGGATGGCATGGACAAAGGTGGCCTTTGGCCCTGGTGGCCCTTCTTGACCTAATTATGATGCCCTAGATTTTCTATGGATGGCATCAGTCCTTAGATGATTCCCTAACTGTCAGTAACCGCTCAAACCCACAGGAATCACATAGGTTAGCGGTTTTGGGCCTCAAGCCCTAACCGGAAGAGGACATTACAGTCCTCCCCGCTTGAGATTGCTTGTCCTCAAGCAACTGCAAACTGGGATGCTGCAATACCTGTTCACCTTCCTAGGTGGCATCCTCTGGCGATAGTTCTTTCCACTGAACCAAGTACTCTTTGATTACCCTGTTCTTGAGCTTCCTTTCTCTAGTCTGTATGATCCGTTCAAGAATCAGTATCAACAGTCCTTCATCATCTAAAGGAGGTAACACTGTAGATGGAGCAATGTGTTGCCCAAGGGTCTTCTTCAGGTTAGACACATGGAACACATTGTGAATTTTACTTTCCTGTGGAAGTTCTAGTTCATATGCCACCTCTCCCACATTCCTGATTATTCTGTAGGGTCCATAGAAGCGAGGTTTTAACTTTTCTTCTCCTTTTTTCTTATGCGAAGACTGTCTGTAAGGTTGGAGCCTTAAGTATACCAAATCCCCTACCTCAAAGCTCCGCTCAATCCTGTGTTTGTCGGCATACAACTTCTGTTGATTTTGGGTTGTTTGTAAGTTTTCCTTCAAGATTTTCAGAATGTCTTGACTGTCCTGTATCTAATCCTTAGCCTTAGGAGCCCTACTATCTCCAAATGCCAAATCTGCATAGTCCAAGGCCTCGTAACCATATAATGCCTTAAAAGGAGTCATCCTAATAGGCATGTGATAGGTAGTATTGTAGCAATACTCCCCTAGGTGTAGCCATTTGATCCAAGTTCGCTGCTGCCCAGCTACATAGTTCCTTAAATATCCTTCGATCCACTTGTTGACTATTTCAGTTTGTCCATCGGTCTAGGGATGATAACTCGTACTGGTAGCCAGTTCGGTCCCCACTAATCTGAATAGTTCCTGCTAGAAGGCACCTGTGAATTTGCTATCCTGATCACTGACAATGGTCTTAGGTAACCCGTGTAACCTGAAGACCTCCCTGAAGAATAACTCAGCTACTTGAGTTGCCGAGTAGTCTGATGATATCGAAAAGAAATGTGCAAACTTGGTCAGTCTGTCAACTACTACATATAAACAATCTTGCCCTTGGACCTTGGGCAATCCTGTGATAAAGTCCATGGAGATGCTTTCCCACTTCTGTTCTGGAATCGGTAGTGGCTGAAGTAACCCTGCTGGATGGATGTTCTCAATCTTGTTCTGCTGACAAATGCTACATTCCCGTACATGTTGCATAATTTCCCCCTTGAGGCCCTTCCATGAGAACCTCTCTCGGATCTGCCTGTAGGTGTTCAAGAAACCGTGATGCCCTGATAAAGGAGAATCATGTGCTGCCTGAATGATCTTTTTCGTTAATGTGGATTCTGGGACGAGGTATATCCTGTTCTTGTAATATGATGTCATCAACAATCTTGTACCTGTCATCCTGAATTTGTCCATCCAATAATTCGCAAGCGAATTTATTTTTGGAGTATTCTACTAAGAGGAGTGCCCTCCAATCTGTGGATATACTACTGAGAGATAATGAGGCGGGACGCCTGGATAATGCATCAGCTACTACATTATTCTTACCTTTTACATACTCGATCTCGAAATCATAGGCTTGTACTTTGCTGACCCATTTCTGCTGTCGCTCATTCAGTTCCTTCTGCTCCAGGAAATACTTGAGGCTGTTATGATCGGTTTTGATTTTGAACTTACTGCCCACCAGGTACTGCTTGAATTTTGTGAGAGCATGTAAGATGGCTAGCATCTCTTTGTCATATATGGAGTAGTGACACTCGTGGTTCTTCAGTTTACGGCTCTCAAATGCAATAGGGTGATGGTTTTGCATCAACACTGCCCCTAACCCTTCCCCTAAGGCATCACATTCTACTACGAAGGGTTGTGAGAAGTCTGGTAATGCTAAAACTGGACAGGAACTCATAACAACCTTCATCTCCTCGAAAGTTTCCTGTGCTAAGTCTGTCCAAGTGAACGCTCCCTTCTTTGTGAGATTTGTGAGGGGTGCTGCAAATTAGGAGAATCCCTTAACGTACCGTCGGTAATAAGTGCACAGACCCAAGAAACCTCTCAATTCTGTAACTGTTTTTGGCGCTGGCCAATCTCTGATAGCTCGTATTTTCTCCATATCAACCTGTACTCCTTTTGCATTGATTATGTGTCCTAAGTACAGCATTTCCTTCATGCCAAACTCACACTTGGACATTTTCGCATAAAGTTAATGTTGTTCTAAAATGTTCAGTACTTCGTCCAGGTGTTTCAGATGCTCTTTCCATGTTTTGCTGTAAATCAGGATGTCATCAAAGAATACTAGCAAAAACTTACGTAGCTGTGCTCTGAAGGTGTGGTTCATGCATGACTGAAAAGTGGCTGGAGCATTGGTAAGTCCAAAAGGCATGACCAAAAACTCATAGTGACAGCGAAAAACGGTTTTGGAGATGTCTTGGTCCCTTACCCTGATCTGATGGTATCCCAAGCGAAGATCAATCTTGGAGAAGTATTTAGCTCCCCGAAGCTCATCCATGAGTTCGTCAATTCTGGGGATGGGATACCTGTTCTTAATGGTCTTTTTGTTGAGTGCTCGATAATCGATGCACATTCGCAGTGTACCATCCTTCTTCTTGACTAATACTACTGAGGATGCTAGAACTGGGCCGAATATATCCAAGCTCCAGTAATTCTTTGATTGTTTTCTCAATCTCATCCTTGTATCTTTTGAGATGCCTGGAAGGAGTGGTGATGACTGCTTATGTCCCCTCCTCTAGCTCAATGATGTGTTCAAAGCCTCAGTCTGGCGGTCTACTTGATGGAAGGTCCCGAAAAACCTTTTCATGTTTCTGTAGCAAGGTTTGAATGTCACTTGGGTGTTGTGTGTTGGTCTCTGGGGGCTTCCTAAAG